>QKQZ01009697.1:0-14361 GCA_003595255.1 Solenopsis fugax | reverse complement strand
TAAATATAAAAGTCATCGCGCGTCTCTATATGGTACCGTTCGGCCATCGACCACCAATCATCACGATCGTCAACCAGCTATCGGTTCATAGAATTTATCTTAATGATCACCAACATCTTATATCTTGGTTTTGATCATCTACGAAATCTCGATAATCTGCAAACACACTTGTTTTTCTGTTTCTGCGAGAAAAAATACGGATTCAAAAAAAGTTACAATTTTCAGATGCTCAAATTAATTCTAAACTATCGATTCAAAGATAATTAGAGATTAGAGAACGATTCTAGCTGTCAAAGCTCTAGAATTTGCTAAACGTAAGTTATAATTTTATAATACATCTTCCTCGTCCGAAAAGGACAGGTATCTTGGGTGAATTTACTCTTCGTCACGCCACAAGTCACCGTTTCCCACGTTAACGAACTGTCGCGAGGTTCTGGTCGGCTGGGCCGGTGAATTATAATGAATCTATCGAGCCACACCGCGGTGTGTAATTTCACCTCGATTTAAACAAACGATGCATTAGAGACGAGCACAATAATGTAATCGTCTGATTAAGTTAAAATTAAATAAAAGTTTTGTAACATTATAAATTATTTGAACAGATATAAATCGCACATTTTAATTCTAAAAGTTTTCTCATAAATATCATTTTTAATTTCTTAAATTTCTCTTCATTTTGAATAATATTAAAATTTGCTTTACAAATATTGCTGTAATAGTAAATGACAAAATGACAATTTACTCAAACGCAATACGAGTGTTATCAATTGATAAGCGATACAATTCGCGTTGACGACAGTAGCGCCCTGTCATCGTGGCTCTGCTAAATTAATACGCGCGCGAGTACAATTTTGAGCTCATCAAGGTAAGCGAGTTCGCGATGACGAACCGTTTACGATGCTTATGGCTCTGTAATTTTGCGCGTGGCTTGACGACCTGTGCAAAAACTGCAAAACGAAGTAACGTATATGGCAACTGGTTAGTTATCGCGCAAGACAACATGTAACAAGTGTTATGCATGAGTATTCATTACGCGATTATTAGGTCAAATTGAATATTAATAACAGGCATATTTTCTATTAGGCCTCACGTGGACTTTTACCATTAACTTTTATCGCAGAATACATGTCGAAGATACAGCTCATGCATCATGATTAATTATTTCTCCGGAGTCTTTTGTGAAAGAAATAATATAATTCATGAAAAAAAAATATATATATATATTTCACGATAAAATATCTGCATGAAACACTTGAAATCACAGGGCGGTAACCTCTGACGCGATCGATGAGAATCGACAAACCCGACGATGCATATAAAGGGTGTACCGCTTCCATACCAGATTGAATATTAACGAGAGATCACGACAAAAATCCTCAAAATAAAAATGTTAATATGTCAAGATGTCTAGGCAGCAAGCTATAGCTTTCAAGTTATTAAGTATCGAAAAGCAATTAAGTAAAAACTTGAAAGCTTTCCGCGAACATAAGCAAACTTTCATTTGTTATCTCAAACAAACTGCTTAAACAGAATCTCAATTTAGTCTTGATTTTTAAAAGAATCTCAAAGTAAGAGAATATATCGAACGATAAAGTCCTCGACACTTTTATTACATAGGCCCGAGATCGTGCACTGAGAGAAATGTTTGATAAAATCAACCAAAGTTTGGTTGAATAGTGATCAAATGATTTTTATAGTTATAATTACTAAATATATAGTTGTTTTGACCAAACAATTTGTAGCCTTAACCAAATAATTATTTTCATACAAGAAAATTACAAAAAGTTTTGTTAAATGTAACTAAGTTTTTGGTACCAGTAACTACAGAATTCATTTGATCACTATTCAATCAAACTTTGGTTGATCTTATCAAACAGTTTCTCTCAGTGTGAGTTTGAAGATTCTGCCATTAGCGGCTAATGATCTGGCGAGAGGAAGCGGGACACCCTATATGCGCGAGTCAGATCCGCGCGTCCCTTTTTCTCCCAGCGCGGCGCAGCGTCGGATACTGCATACTGGATGCTGCGTGGACCGTTATGCAACCTGCAGCGAGCAAACAGCGAGCGGGCGGGCGGTCGGTCGGTCTTTGCTCGCGCCGAGATTCCCGTTGGCCTGTCCTCGTGTCATCCTGCATGCTGCAGGAGCACCCTGACGACAACGACGACGACGACGACGACGACAGCGGCGAAGCCACAAAGTCCAGCCGTCCGCGACTATCGACACGATTACGCACGTGTCGCATGCTGCGAGAACGCTTGATGAGCTTTTGGGTACGGTCAAGATGATGTTACAAATGTTTTAAAGCATCTCTTGATTGGTTAATTTGTAAAGTTCTTTGTTTTGATTGGTTAATCAAATGCTTCGAAGCATTTATAGTGTCTGATTGCAGCCTTAGGGCCTAAGCGGAATGATCGACTTACAATCTTAAGATAAGTTTTAGGACTTAAGTCTTTGTCTTTAATAACGCACAATAATTGTCTTGTGTCTCAAGTCTTAAGTTACGAACAAATATCCTTTTAGTTTAAGACTTGAGACACAAGACAGTTATTGTGCGTTACTAAAGACAAAGTCTTAAGTCATAAAACTTGTCTTAAGATTATAAGTCAATCATTCTGTTTAGGCCCTTAATTGCGAGTTAGCAGCGAATTTTGCGACTTTGGCGTGAATGCAAACGTCCATCGAAACTAAATATTTTCAAGCTTAGGAAGAATTGAGATTGTGTTTTTCTGAAGAGAAAAAATTAAATAAAAAAAATAAAAAAAAAACTCGAAACAACATTACACAATTATGTAATATTTTACTTCTCTCTCTCTTCTCTTTGTCCTCTCACTTCTGAGATGGAAATAACATCTGCGGGAATTGATCCTTTCACGGGTTCTTTTTATTTTTGCCCAGCTCAAGCACATCAATACATTTAGCGTAATCTTAGCGGAATAATTGCGCGTAATGCGTCTGCTAGCGCGGCGGCGCGGATTGTGTAACATAATCAAAAGATAATAACGGAGGTAATCGCGCGCGATCCGGTTGTACGAATAAAATTTCATAACTTTATCGTCCGGCGCGCTTCTCTCGTCTCTCACCCAGGTCTTATAACGGGTTACGCTGGGAGATACAGCAGCTATAAAATTTGTAAACGCGCCGGCATCACGAAATCGTTAAAAGCACCGCGTCGCGGTGCTGGCACGAACGGGGGATAGTAACCGATTCTATCACTGGTTTACTGTTATTGCGATAAATGCTACGATGGGACACGACCGAGACACTCGTTATTTTCCTTAAACATTCCGAACTGCAGAACAGCAAAATCGTCAACAGTTTGTACCATAATGTATAGGTTTACGTAAGAGTTTCCGAGAACTCTTAAAAAGCAAGCTAAATAACATATTTTCTTAATTAACGACATTTCTCTGCTATTAATAATTTATCTTGCTGCTATTAACTTTTTTGTACTATCTCTTTCTCTCTCTCTTTGTCAGAGATTTATCGTATCCGCGTTTCGAGAAAACATTCGTGAATTTTTGTGACTTCTAATAGTATCGTAAAATAACAACCACGTATATATTTGTTTGCCTATTTTGCGTAATTTCAATTTAAAATGAAAAATATTGAATAAAATTGTATCATGTTCATTTTTGCAAATTCTTTCGAGTTGCAACATTTTTCCTTCTGAAACAATAAGATGCAAAGTAATTCATTTAATTTGGAAATGCTCTCGATCCAGTTTCTGAAATTTTTGTTAAGAATTTTTGTGATTTACACATTGGTGTATTTTCTTAAAACTCGCGCCGCCTAAACTACTACATTGAATGCTTTCGAAATTAGCGATTTATACGATTTTTAATAGTTTGTTTCACACGTGGTCGCGCGCGAATCGTTTTTCCGTCATCAGTTTTCGCGATATCTGTTTAACATGCCTATATCGATCTCGCCGAGAACGAAAGAGCTTAATGCTAGATATATCGCTCCCGATATGACCCGTACGTACAACACATTCGACTGCACTCGAACGGCAGTACGAGTATTACGACATGACGCCGGGTTACCCAAGATGCGCGACGTGTCCGGTAGTTTCTCTCAGTTCCACTGGCTGAACAACCGAAGAGAGGATCCGTGAATACATTCCCACAGGTATATATACATCCATTTCGATGACCGACCGCTCGTCACGGACTCGCACCCGGCGGCTTTTTGAGAAATCGGTGCCGATAAAAAAAAAAAAGCACCACGAGAACGCATACGAACTGTGCAATAGTGAATGATCGCTCTATATAGTTACAAATGGCATAGTAATGCTTGCAAAATTTTCTAAATTATTTTTATGATAAATACTGCACTTGGAAAAAAAAATTGTTAACTTGACCAAATTTTTCAATTTGATTAAATTTCTTCAACTCAAGCATTTATATATTTAATTTAAATACATAAATACTTGAATTGTAGATTGAAAAATTTAGTAAAGTTAACAATTTTTTTTCTCAGCGTATATCTTGTTCTAATTTGTAATTTTTTTAAATTTAATCAAAACAATGGAAAGAAGAATTACAAAAGAAGATTGAATCTATACATTCGATCACATCGTTGATTCATCCATGAATGAAAGATAACTCACGAAACTTAACGATATTGAATGTCTCAATTAAAACGAATGTTTATTGAAACTAATGACAGTTCGTTAGTTCGTCACAGATTCTAAGCAGCACGCTTCGCGCGAATTTTTTCGATTATTTCTCGCTATTTATCGGCCAGATATTCCTCCCCGTCCCACATGGTCTACCCTGGAGCGACCAATCGCCGTGACATTTGTACGTCGATAGACGATCCACTTCGTTCGTGGAGGCTCAATCATCCGTCCGTGATCCTCGGTTCTTTGCACCGGCTCCTTCGGTTCCTTCGTCTCTCTTTCTCTCTTTTCCCTGTCAATCTTTCCCCGCACGGTGCGTGCGCGCCTCTCGCTTTCGCACTGGATCACCTTGGTCCACGGGCCCAAGCACGCCACCCTCTCCCTCTTACCTTAACTACTGCCTACACGATCGAATCTCGCATAAAACTGATGGTAAATACAACAGTGAGACCGAAATCTCAACGGGAAACTCGAGTTGCATGTATCGTGCGTACAAATTGCTGGAGAACATTGTGTTTCTCGCAGTTAAAGAATAAAATAACACGATATATTTATATATGCATGTGAAAGATTTCCTATTATTTAAATATAATTATTTAGATAGATGAATTTACTCTGAAAGTCTAAGAAAACAAATGATAGTTTATGGCAGTATAGAATATAATGGCTATAACGTGTGCGAACCGTATACATATAAAAAAGATATATAGAGGATATAACGAGATAATTAGATAATATTAATAGATATATAAGAATATAGGAAGAAAGCCGGGTTTTCCTTCACGTTTCCTGCTTCATTATTCTGACTAAAATATTTAATTAGTTGAATCAACATTAATAGTGATGCATCGCTGTTTTATAAATATTAGAAAAAATGCAGAGAGATTATTGTTAAATAATTTAACTAAGTTTTCCTTTAATTAGGCTAATTGTCAAGTTATTTGGAATGATGTATGCGTTGAATCGCGACGAACTGAACGCGAGATGATAAAGTGTGCGAAATTCGATCAAGATAATGACTGAGCTGTGCGAATAAAAATCGTGAAACGATGCAATAGTGCGTAATTAGGGAAAAGCTAATATACAATTTACATCGGAATGAAATTATCGAACGAAGAAATTTCGCATTTCTTCCGGAAACTTCGTTCTGCCTCTCGCACTCGACACGTTCATTTCCTTCTAGCTCTCGCACGGCAAGCAGAAATAGCGAATGCGCTCATTACGCCCAACAATTTATGTCCTTTTGACATGGAGTTGCGATCACGTGCCGGGATGCGTCCATAATTTTAAGATTCTCACGCGGCGCGGCGTTTGTTTTCGTTTACGAACCGTTTATGAAAACGTCGATTCCATTAAAAAAGATAAATAAGAAGAGAGATTTCGGATTGCCATTAATTTCTATTTTTTTTTCCTAAATCTTAGCAGTAATTAAAAATAAAACGTCTAATGGAAATTTTATTAAAATAAAGTCTGAAATACTTGGATTATGGAAATAAAATTTATTACACTTTTAATTTATTATCATGAATTAAAATAATATTAACAAAAAACTTTGAACATAATATAAGAAAAGTTAAAATTTTTATCATCGTCTTTATACCTCGAACATAATATATTATCTATCTTTATAGAATTTGAATCTCGTTTCTTTAAAATTTTTTATTAATTTTTAAAATCTCAATTATCTTCCTGATTAATTATTTTCATTGTCTTTGAATTTCTAATTAATTAATGGCATCCGCAATTAGGGCTTCCATAAAATTTTCTGTGATGAAGGATCGGCTCAAAATTCATTGGGGAATCTATAATCGAGAGAAAGTACGCGACTTCCTATGCGCGCTTCATGTGCCCTCCATGTTGCAGCTCGCAATGCACAATGGAGGAGTAGACGAAACGTTAAAGAACGAAGAACGCTCTCACGAGCAGCAGCCGCAGCCGCAGCTTCATCTCGGCGTCATCGACCATCGTGATCCCTGTTTAGTCACTCTCGGCTATGGCTGTCGCTTACTCCAACTCTTTCTTCCTTTTCCTCGTCCTATACTATCCGTTCGCGCCTTCTCTCTCTCTCCTTATTTCCTTTCTTACTCTTTCTCGGCGCTCTTTTCTCTCCCAGTTCGTTCTAACCAATCACTAGCGAGGTCTCGATAAATGTCACTTTTGCAAATTCGAATGCCGATTCCTACAATAGGGGATTTATTTCGGAAATTTTAACTTTTAAGAGACTTATCCGATCGATGAAGCAAATTAATGAGCTTCTCTTGAGAATTTAAAAGATAATTCATTCTTTCATTCTCCTCTTTGTCTGCGCTAACGTTGAGATCGGTTGGATATCCTTGGTGATTTTATGGCCAAACTTTTTGAAGGTTTAACATTCGAATTTTATAATTAACTGTACACCACACACACGGGACTTGCACATTTTTTTAATCGACTGACACAATCAATTATTTGGATCTTGCGTTTTTCAAGTCCGTGCATTACATCACACCACTCCAATTTCAGCAATTACGAACTGATTAAGGATCAATGTCTGAGACGGAGAACGAAGGGAATTCCGTTTCTCTCAGCGAGCCATGTCGTATTTTTAGGCGGACTCTTCACCGAAGTAGAAAGGGCTGTGCCGAGTCCGCCGGAAAAACAAGACGATTTCGCCGTCTGCTTCCAGCGAACATTTCAGCTGTCCCGTTCGTTTGTGTTTCAGAGCAAGACTTAACTCGTTCCAGTCGCAACATTCCGTTTGAGCTGCCATTAGCGGTAACAGTCTTTGTGATTTAGATTGTTACGATAACAGTTAGATATTTCAATCTTCATTAATTTTTAATACGTTTGAAATATATTAGCGTTCGAACAGGTTCGAATCCACGATGCGAACAAGTATATCATGGATTAAAAGTTCGGTTTAATTACTATTTTTATATAAATATCAAATGATAATTCTAAATATAATAATTTTTTTATAAATGTTCAGTGATAATTACGTAAATATTATATGTTCTTAATTACACTGAGAGAAATGTTCGATAAAATCAACCAAAGTTTGATTGAATAATGATCAAATGAATTTTATAGTTATAATTATTAAATATATAGTTGTTTTGACCAAACAATTTGTAGCATTAACCAAATAATTATTTTCATACAACAAATTACAAAAAGTTTTGTTAAATGTAACAAAGTTTTTGGTACCAGTAACTATAATACAAAATTCATTTGATCACTATTCAACCAAACTTTGGTTGATCTTACCAAACGATTTCTCTCAGTGTAGACAGGAAATTGTGAAAATTGCACTTTTGACTCATCATCAACGTATTGATCGAATAACGAAATTTCGTTATTCGAAAGCTCGTTTGCACGGGATAGTTGCAACCCTCAGGGATTGATTAATTTCGTCGATGATATTATACGCACCCCCATAGACGCACCCCATACGAAATATGACCGTGACTCACTATTTCGATCGCGCCAATATCCGGCTGGCTTCATTGTTCGGAAGAGAAGCCACATCTGTGACTGCAAATGATATTGCTTTGCAGTTGCAAAATATTCAGGAAAAACTCGTTTGCATCAAGGTTGTAAAGTGACGAACAGTTACTTTAATAGAGACACTTCATAGAAAGACAAAGAGATAGATAGATAGAGAAAAAAAGGAAAAAAAAATAAACTTATATATTTTATTATAAAATAAAATATATAATTAAATAAAGCATTTAAATAAAAATTGTTATATAAGTATCTTCACAGATAAAAATATATGCAATATATACATATATGTATAATACTTAATTTTCCAAACTATTCCAAACTGAATAAGCATTTGATATAAGCATTTGACTATTAATGAATATGTGAGTCAAAGGAAAATGTAGATAATAATAATTATTGCAGAATTTTTCGCAAGTTGATTATTAAAAAACATTTCATTTCTTTCTATGAAGCTCCTTTCCAAAATTTTTTCTTTGTACATTTTTATCTAAATTGTCAAACATTTTGCATTCAATTAAATTGCATATTTAAAAGACCTTGCTTTCAAAGAAATTCAAACTTGCTTCTCTTTTTATCGGCGATACCCTTTCCTCCTTCACAATGTTCTTTGTTACCGCGGTACCGATTCCGTGCGTGAAAAAAGGAGAGCAGAAAGGAGACAGAAGGACGAGCGTAGGAGCGTAGGAAGACAATGGATCCTCGAGACAACGGGCGGGCGCTCCTATGTAAGGCTCCGCTTTGCGACGTGACGGAAACGCGAGAATAAAACGATAGGATTCTGCTCCGTGAGCAGGATTTTTCTCAATGACGAAACAAGAGGCGCAACATATCGTAACTCATTGAATGAGCAGAAGATAGAAGGTCACATGGACAAGATGCAATTTTCAGAAAATTATGCAAGCTCGCGATGGCGTCATTTATTAATCGATGAATCGATTTAAATACAGCACCCCTTAAGTCTTTTAAAACTACTTATTTTTTTAAGTTTACGTAGAGCGATAAACAAATTTTTACCGTAGAAATATTTGGAATTAAAGATATTATTTTTAATTTGGTAATGCATTACTTGTGAAAAGTACTATGTTATCTTGATGTCTTGTAATAAACAAATATTATTTAATAAGATTTTATAAGACAGACTTTACTTCGTTTTCAGCGAATAAATGATGCTATTTTTTTTATTAAATTTACGTGTTATAAGCAGAAGAATTATATCCAAAAAAAAAATATGAAGTGATGTAAGGTGAGATAATTTCATTTTTAAGAAAAAATAGTTCTAAATAGGCGTGGGCACACGTATGCACCTACATAATGATCGAGCGGCGTATTTCCTCAATAAAATTTCATTCAGGAACACGTTTATAAATACATCGCACGCGTCGATCAATCGAGCGTTGCAGCGAAGGGTCGAGGATGCGACGCAAATAAAAATGTCGCTTTTTTTTCCTTTACACGACGACGATCATGTGTAAAGTCCCTCCGGGGTGGATTTATTGAAGGTCAAGGAGTTTACTGAACGATCGATGGACAAAGGCGAAGTGCGCGACACGCGAAGCGTCTCGATATTAATTAACGACACCGCGAGGAATAACGCGGCTAATAATACGCAGTTGAATTTTATCTCTGACCCAACCGCGCGACCTTTCGCAAAAGGGCATTCATTATTATGGGGTCAATGAATGTGGCTAGCTATGACAATCGACACTCGATAAAAATGATCGGTGCGTCGCAATTTGTTTTTCTAAAGTGTGTGCTTCAGAAACTTGAAGAAAGTAAAAATAATCTCGCGACTGAAGCAATTTTCTGTTAAAATGCACTGTGTGTCAGGGAATGAACTTTGTTGCAATTAACAGCAATCACGCGTTATTGATTAATGCACACGTAAATAAATAAGTTAATTTAACGTTATCTGTTTTATATAATTCAATTCTATATCATGATAAAGTATAACAGAAAATATTTTAATTAATAATCTGTTACTAAAATTATTTTTTAATTAGGAATTTAACGCGTTAACGTTAAATTATTACTTTTTAATTAAACGTTTAATTATTACTTTTTAATTAATAATAAAGTTGGATTATTTCTAAAATATTAGCCTCCAATTAATGATAACATTAAATTCATGATGATTCATTATCTCCAATTAGAGTTAGCATTACTGCCATATGCTTGTGTTAAATATTGCTAATTGAGTTAAGCGTGAGAGATTAGCGTTGATTAACGTTCATCTTTCAGTGAAAGGCCATTCGGTCTTAACCATTTTTGGCCCTCTCCGAGCAAATCAACGTACAACGGGTAATAATGAGGGTTCGTAGAGATCGGTCAAGTATGTACTTTTTCAGGTCAAAGGCCACACGCGAGTGAACCTAACGGCGACAGCTAGCAGTTCCACGTCGCATTCTTATAATCACGAAAGATCTCTCAAAAGTAGCTATGTATAAAAGAAGGAAGTTGTGTGTGATAAAGCTAGAAATTTTTAAGACTTTAAAAAACTTAAGAAAAGCGAAATAGAAAGCAACCATATTTTTCAAATAAAAATAAATCGACTAAATAAATTAATCGTATAATTTGTGTACAAGATTTCAAAGTATTTTGATATTTGAAATATTCGGTCAAATTTTATATCGCGTTATTTGTCGACGCCGAAAAAAGTATAGGTGGAATTCTGCACTGAGAAAAAAAAATTACTACATTTTAATAAATATTTGTTAGAATACTTGCAAAGAAATAATTTGTTAAATGTCAATAAATATTTGTTTAGTACAAGAAACACTAATTTAATTTAACTATCATTTTTTTATTGAATAAATATTTATGTACCATAAGTAAATATTTCATTGCAAGTATTCAAATAAATTTTTTTCTCAGTGTGTAGAAGACTAGTAGAAAGAATATGTTGATAATTTAGCTAGATACAGATTTGAAAATAATTTTGTTTGACTATAAAAATATTATAGGACACTCAAGTGTGATAAGGCTGCACAATTTTTGATATTCTAGAGCGTCCTGTTCAAATTGTTTTAACGACCCAATAAAATGACTTTTCGTATAATTATTCGTATGCAGAACGTGTACGAAATTCAGTCTCGGGCATCGCCGCGCGTCGCGCGTTTCGATTTCGAGCTGCGATTCGCGTTCTTCAGGATCAACGGAGAAAGGCCTCGCATTAGGGTCGCCTGTGTAGAAACGGATATTAGAAAACGGCTCTATACAGCGCGATCTTAAACCTCTTTATGAACGACGACGTCACGTCGGCCTCGGAGTGGCTGACAAATCGCGTGCATCGATAAGGCGTATATCCCGCGAGCACCATCAGCCTCGATTCGCTGATCGTCCAAGGATAGATATCCCCGTGTGTCGAGACCTCGAGAGAGACAATCGCCGCACAGGTGCGCGATTGTCGCGGCTCTATAAGCGAGAGTGCTCCGATTTTGCGAATCTACGCCTATCGCTAACGCTTTCGCCTAAAATTTACGCCCACGTAAAATTGGAGATTGATATTCAAATTTCGTTACGACACGTCCACATTTGGCTACAAACGCGAAAGTGATCTTTGGCCATTTTTAATTTAAATACTTATCCATCTCTGACTGCTCCAGTACACAGAGAAAAAGGTTTCTTTAGATTAAGTATTCCTATTTATTTGACTGAAATTTGTTTCATTGAAATAACATGCTTATACGAAATATTATTTGTTTGAATAAAAATTTTGTTGTTTCGTTAAAAAAAAATCTCTATTACTTGGTAGAAATAACACTATTATTTGAAGTAATATCTTTCAACCAAATAATATATTATTTGATTACAAAAAGTGTACGAACAATGAAACAAATAATTTATTTATATGAAAATGGCAAAATATATTGATATTATATCTTTCGTTTCAAACAAATGATTTATTTAAAACAAAGATATATATTGTTTCAAATTCAAATAATCGTACTTATTGATTCAAACATTGGTTTGTTTGGACCATTCCAAATAACAAATTTGTTTGGATACAATAAAATTTATTAAATTTGAAGAAATTGTTTTCTCTGTGTACGAGTATTTAGCATTAAATAATCGAGCAAAGTTTGTAATTTTCGTAATTAAAAGCAACATGATTATCTAATTTAAAAAATTCTATAAATATAAATTTTTACAGACTTGGCAATGTGACTTCCAAGGCTCTCGAATTCCTTGCAACGTTTGTTGCATTTGTGTCTTAAAACTTTGTTTTTCAACGTTATAAACATCTATCTTAGTCACTTTCTCATATATGTTTGAAGAAGATGCATAAAAAAATATTAAATCGTGTCGCTTATGAAAGTAAAGTTCAGCACAAGTCAGGAACGCTTTCCTCGACCGAGTATAAACGCCACGTTTCCGCACATCTCACGCGTTATTCACTCGACACATTTGCAACTCTCGTCGAACTAACAACGAACCATTCCCGTCTTCCTCGATCGCAATTACCCTCCCTGACTTCGATCGATAGAAAATTTCATCGGCCGGCGAGTAACATCGCGCTAATTGGAGTTTGCTCTTTCAAGCAGTCGCGTGAATTTCCATAAAATCAGCGTTTACATTCACGCCGCTTTTCATTTCATTGTACCTCAATCGACATTGTAATCTCGGTAAAAGCCTTACGAGACTTATGCAAAGAAAGTTATAATCGTGGGACTCGAACTTTGTTCTTTACTGCATTTTGATATACATATTGCGGCGAGCACCCAGAGATTTCTTTGATTTGAAGTTAGAGTAAAAAAATATTTCTTTTACTCAAAGAAATTTGTCATTGCTGTACGGTTAAAAAAAAAGTTTCTTGATTTGAAAAAATTTTGTAATTGTCCCTTTTAATAGAATTAAAGAAATCGCTTGGTTGTGTAACGCAAATATTTTTTTAAATAAAATATATTTTTAAAAACAGAACAAATAAATTATTTCTTACATTTCAGTACTTTCTTTGAATTAAACAATTATTTGTTTAAATTAAACAAATAATTTGAATAAATAATTTATTTACTTATCAATTAATACTTTTAATAACGTCATTTTTTGAAATCAAATTTTTATTTTCCACAAAGATATTTTTAATTAAAAAATACCAAGTTAAAGAAACGATTTCATCAATAAAACATAATATTTTCCTGGGTTAAATTACATTATAAATCAGAGAAACTCTTTTTCACATTCGTCTAATTGCTCTTACCTCCGAGCATCACTGAATTTTCGGCACCATCAAAGGTGTAATAATTGTTTAACAAAACCGTCGATTATAAATATTTGAACAAATTTTTCATTATTGCAAATGATTTAAAAAACAGGAATTTCAACGTATCGTGTATCAAAAAAACATTGCTTAAAATCTCGTCTGCGACACTGAGAAAAAAAAGTCAAAATATTCAGAAGCAAGGTTACTTCTTCTGAGTGATGTTTCCTTTGATATTTATTATTTAAAAAAATGACTGTGAGGAATATACATTTTTGCGTGATATATCTAATTTTTTTATTAACTGATTTATTTGCTAGGAATAAATTTTTATTTTGCCATATTTTATTATATAAAGATTTATTTCAGTAAAAGAAATTGATATTCCACAAATAAATTTTTAAGTATCTTTTCCTCAGTGCAGCATTTATCTTAATCCCCAACCAACTTCAGATGGGATTTCGTTTTGAGAGAACTTCAGATCAATGATACTGTATTGTTCAGCGAATTTCAAGCGAAATTTTAATTTGCCGCAAGAATTTTATTTCAAGCCATAATATTCAATGCCAAAGTTTCGAAATTTTGCGAAAAAGAATGACATTCGTTGAAATTCAAACAGCGTATCAGTCGCTCGTCCACGCGATATTGCGTCGTGTTGCGCAGCGAGCATGCAAACACCCGGCGTACTCTCACCGATTCACCCTTCGTACGCCCCGACTTCGCCCACCGTCAAATTATTGCAAATTGATCAACTTACCGGAAGAGTCGGCGCTCCCTGGCGTCCACTCGCTCCTGCTGCTCTTCGCCGCCGATGCAGAGAAATTACGGCCGTACCACGAGAACACGGAAGACCGCTCCTTGCCGCAACACGCGAAACACGGGGATGAGCGTTCGTGAGTCCGAGAGCGTGGGTCGGAGCAGGTCGGACTGTCGGAGCGTACTCGAGAGCGGATGGCGTCGATTGCGTCTTGACGGTCGCGTAGCTGCTACGAAACTGCACGGGAGAGACCAGGAGAGACACGGCACACGGCACACGGCGCGTCAATGAAAGCGCGCC
>QKQZ01009696.1:15842-28129 GCA_003595255.1 Solenopsis fugax | reverse complement strand
GGCTCGCTTCTGTCGGCCGGCGATCCCCACGGTCTCATCTACACGCCGTACGCGGACTACGCTAACTACGCCGCCCTGGCCGCCTCGCCTTTGCTCACCGAGTACGCCACTGCTGATCATTCTGGTGGGTTGTTTGCTCGTTGATCGCGCTCCCGTTGCCGTGTCCCCCCGCGACGTATTCGAGAGAAACGGAGACGGCCGAAACAGAGGTCTCGTCTCCTCTATATGACACGAGGGCCTTTTTATACGTGGAAATGTTTTTTTTTTCTTTTTTTTTTCTTTTTATTTTCAAAGAGAGATGCACGCGTGACGGAGAGGACGAAGCTGTGCGCTTTTTATTATTTTTATTAATATTATTATATTATATCGCGCATGCGACACGTCACTGACGATTGGTGACCCTCTGCTGCTTGATGGCTCCAATAATATTTAGCTGTTCTTTTCCCTCTGCTGCGAATCTCTCGAGAGATTAGATGAGCGGCGAATGATTAACAGTGAGATCGAAGGAAGAAATCTTTTTAAAGCTGTTCGTCGTACTCATTTTCTATTTTTATCTATACACGTACAAATATTTTGCCGAGGCAATAATCGCTATAAAAATTGCCCGTCTAATCCCGGGATACCGGTGCGAATCTTTTTATACATTCGGAAATTAATTGTCACAGGGGAATAGAACGAAATTGGATGCAATCGATAGCGATTGACGAAAACACGAGCGCTTTGCCAGAAGCGTCACCAATCGACACGTAGCACGTATACGTAATAAATTTGTAAGACGATAATTGTTAATTACGCGACCCGATCGCTCCTGTAGCCGTTAATTATTATTATTATTATTATTATTATCCACGTCGCATCGTCATAGTTATCACCTTCTATCATCGCGTCATTATCTCTGTTATCATCGTCGGTCGTCGTCCTCGTCGTCCCGATCATCACCGCGTCACCGTCATTATTCATCATCATCATCATCATCATCGCCATCATCGCCATCACCGCCATCACCGTAGCAGTTAGCGAGTACTTTTTGCGAGGATAGATTAGGGTTATAGAACACAACCGAAATCAGTCATTTACTAGTCGCGTCAGTTCAGATTTATTATAATTACGTGAAAGCCTTAGCGTGTAATGTATATGCACCGCCTTCGAAATAATTGTGTCACGAAGATTCAGGGTTATCAATAGCGATAGAGAAGTGGCAGGAACGCGAGGCAGGAACGGCTAGACCGTGTTACCGCGGCAGGTAGGATTCTATCGGGAACGACGTAAGTATAGGTATAGGAGGAGATGGGGCAGACGTACTCATCGTGTGCGCTGTATCGCGTGTGGATGTAGCTATACTAGTCCGAAAGCTTTTCTTTCTTTTTCTTTTTTTTTTTTTTATCGATATCGTGCCGTTCACCAGCAGCCACGTGTTTCGCCGTCTGGAATGCATCTTTTCTCCTCGAGCCGCCTTTAGGGTAGCTGCATGGTGCGACTTTTGCTCACTAAAAGAGAATAAAAATATTCTGCCCGGTTATATGGAGATTACACATTTTTCCTTCTGCGAGAAATGTACTTTCTCTCTTTGAAATTCATGATATTTAATAGCAATCGAAATAAATTGTCTTGTTGGATTTCTGATTTTATTTTTATTAGAAATTTAGCTTGATACTTCCATCTTTCAAAGTATATTTACATCTTGTCAGTCGGACACGTCTTTTCATCCTCAGATCGGGCAAATCTCGCACCGTGCGACATAGTTCAGGGAGATCGCGTTAAACTCGCGTCGAGAATCATGGCGAGCCATGTTAGCCAGGACAATCCCGCGGAGTCTCATCTTCTTCGAGAAAAGAAAGGAGAAAGAGAAAAAACACGTCGAGATATTTCGGCTACGCGAGAAATCCCGTCCGGTCCTCACCAGTATCCAAAGTACTTCCCGTCGAGTGGTACACGAGTTTAATGACTCACTGACGCACGCGACGTTCGATCCCGGGCCTGTCCAGGAGTATATATACCCCCCGGACGCGTGTTCCTCGTCGCGACACACGGAAGATCGACGCGTCTTTCTTCCCCTCGATACACAATGGCATCCAGTTACCCGGTGAATGCTCACGCGTCTTTTAACGTATAAAGCTGGGAGTATATCTTCGAACGAACATCGAACAGTGAACACGAACGTTCGGACATTCGCCTTCATATTTATGAAGTCGTCCCTTTTTTTCAATTGCAATAATTTGAGATTTTTTTGTATGATACGTACAAAAAATTAAAATAATTAGCTATTATTCAGATAGACAATAAAATCAATAAGTGTATATAGTTCAATATAAAATCGTATATATATATATATTTTTTTTAAATTCTTTTCTCTTCAATATTTAGGGTATTCACGTACAGAGTGGAAAAGCAGAAGTCAATGAGAAGTTGGACTAGTTGCATTGGTAGCTGTTCATATTTTACTACCAGTGATTGGATTCTGCCTTCCCGCTCCGTGTGTGAACGTTCTATTTGCATTCGCTTTGATGTATAAATCTGCTGAATGATAACAACATTCGGGTTCGCTGTTCGTTCTAAATGTATACCCAGCTTATGGGAATGCTCGGTACGGTACACTCTTTATACATATATGTACATGTACATGCGCGTATATCTCACGTGGGATTTTTTTCTTACGGTCGATGAGAGATCCGTAGCGCGCTGTCGCGCATTACTCAATGCAGTAATCAAAGGCCATTCTTGTTGTAGCTATTTTTACAGATACGTGTACGCACGTACGCGCGTAGATATATATAGATTTCACAGAGGATATATTATATATATATTATATATTTATTGAAGTAGACGATATTAATATTGCATAATATTTTCTTAAAGCTTATCTTAGAGTTCGATTTGGTAGCTTCGACGACGGGAAGGGACGTGTATCGTCGTCAGAGACGTTTCTTCTCCTTGCTAATCAAACCGTTTTAATATTCAATAGTCTATCTCGACAGGATGGTGATGGTGCATTAATCAAATTTTAGTCCACGTTCACTTTTTATTTTCTTCTTGTTTCCATCTCGCGCGTATTTTCTTCTCGCGAACACGTTCTTCGTCGCGCTTGATGACTTATTGTAGCTAAATTACATTTTTAACGATCGCAACTACGAAGTACCACTAGAATCCCAATCGAATCCCTCGGGTTGATCTAACACGCGAACTAAACAACTAATAACTCGATCCGTCCACCTCTCCTACGAAAACTGACACCACGTTGCGTCTACTCACATTTTCCCTTTTGTCTTCTCTCTCGCTCCCCGGATGAAAACCTTACCTCTAATTACGTAACTCTTTGACAATTCTAGCGAAGTAATTACGCGAATCGCCTAGCGCAGCAATAGTTTCGTCTAAAAAGAAAGAAAAAAAATAATGGGAAAGAAGAGTACTCGATTGTGAGACTTTTCCGAGGTAGTAGGTTTATCTTTTTTTTCCCCCCCTTTTCTCCTCGCGCCGAGAGGACGTAATCATTGAGTTTTCATAGTCTGAAATGAATCGGTCCAGGCGATCGCCGTCGATCGCACGATAGCAATCGGATTAGCGAGCAATTTAGCGAGGACTCATCGGTAATAAATACAAATTGGATCTATCGCGCGACACGCCATACGATGGCTGGTGATAGGTAGCCTATAATGTAATGTACGTAGGATTTTTTTTTTACGCAGGCAATATATATAGGTGGAGGGAGAAATACTACCCAGGGACCAAACAATATTTTGAGGACTGATGGTTCTAGCGTTTACTTGTAGCGAATTCAGACGATACGGATAAGACTATGCGTTGAAAAGTACTTCCCCTCTTTTTTTTGTTTTCTTATCGCGCGTTCACGCTCCCCCCCTCCCTCGCAAAAGAACAAACAAAGGAGAATTGAATGACGACTTTAGCGCACGTATTTATACAGATTATTTTATAGATACGCAATACTCTTTCTGATGGCATAGTCTAAGTAATATTTAAATATGCGCAAATCGTATATACACACACGCATATACACATATATCGTTATCAAGCTATATATTATATATTATTTTATACGTTTATTTAATTTTATTTTTATAAAGATTTAGCTGTTTACATAGATATATTTATACGAGGTTGAGGGCCGAAGCAACGGATAGAAGTAATCCCAATACTCATTGTTGGTAGGACCGAGTAGAATGGTTGGATACATTTTTAGTTTACATGACAAAGACTTACCTGATTTCAGTGACAAAAATCAAAAGTGCGAGGTTGAACCGCGCGCGCGCGCGCGCGCGAAAGAGCGAGGAGGGTAGCCCGGTGTCAACGATAGCTTTTTTTTTCTCAAGTCTATAACTTTACGAATTTTATATATATACACGCACGCGCAAAAATCTCTCCGATGTACCTAGATAACGTCGATACGAGCGAAACCGGAGGTGTCATATCTATATGGTAGACTTGTTTAATTAGGTATAATAAGTAAATAAGTAAGTAAGTATGTGTGTCTCTCCGACGAGGCCGCGTCTCGCCTCCCGTCCCCCGGGAAGGCGGAGATTGTTTTTAATATGGAGTTTCAGGGACGCACGATTTTTCACTGACGATTTACAGTATTCTTACAGTGTTCTGGTAGGCAAGGCTTGCCCCGCTACAGACCTAAAGACTGCGATCGAGCGTGAGCCCACGAGGGAGATCGGGACGAGAGGACGCGAGATACGGTCGCGTGTCGCTGCTCTAACGAGATGTCTCCGAGTCTTCTTAGGACCGGTTGTCCCACCTTCAAATTATCTAATAGATAAATGTCTGTGTGTATGTTACAGTCAGTTTGATTAATTTGGATATTATACACAATGGATGGCCAGGATGCCTAATGCCAGCTAGTTTTGAGAAATTTGATTAATTCTTTTCTATTCAATTATTTTGACCGAACAAATTGAAAATTATTTATATTAACCGGCCATTATGTATAATTCCCAATCATTCAAATTGCTCGTAACATGTACACATAGACGTGATGGATATGCAGCCATTTACATTCGTCCATTAGGTAACTTATAAACTCGTCACATAGTGATTTATTCGGAGCTGGAACAACCGGACCTTGCTCAAAGTTATTTCAGCATTTTTCAGTATCAAATCAGCAATCGCTTCGATATCGAGTTCTAGAGCAACGACGTATTTTCGCATACTCCACGTTCGCGATGCTCAGAGATCGAGAGGAAGTAAAAGACATCTTTACGGTATATGAGCGTCGATGGGTATCGCGCGCGTCGCCGCGTTACTGTATTTTCGCAGTATTTCTACCGTATCCGCAGTTTTTTCGCGCACGTTTCTGGCATTTAGTAGCTTCCGCGTTTAGTGCCCTGGAGGAATGATCGCGTCACGACGGTCGTGAGCTCACGCATCGATCGCAGGCTGGAGGCAACAATCAGCATTAATCGGACGACGCCGCCACGAGCCGGTCGCTTTCGGAAGAGGTGGCTTCTTCCGCGTTCGACGAAGTCGAGGCAGCTCGCTTCCGTCTCGCCGGCGTCGTAGCGACGTCGTCACAGGAGAACCCGTTGCACAGAGAAGAAAAGAAGAGAGGATTCTTCCCTGGAAGATATCGTAAATTGGTAAAATTAATAGCGTAAATTAGTAAGATCCATATTTGCTGTCTGCGTCTGTGTAAACACCGTCGATGGGTAAATATACCATCTCGCGGAAATACCGAATTTCTTTGTGACACGGGTTCCTCCTTCCCGATGNTTTTTTTTTTTTTTTTGCACTGATAATAGCGGTAGGATTCTAGATTTTTTTTAGCAGGCCGAGAGATGAGCGCGGATCCCTTGCGGATCCGTGCGCCGAAAAAGTGATCGTACGCCGGAAGTGACGGTCCTGCTGACCATACTCATGCTGTGTATATGTTGGCGACAGGCGCAGCGGCGGCCGCCGCCAAGCAGCGTAGGCACCTGGGTCAGATCCGCGAGCACCCTTATCAAAGGGCCGGCGCTCTCTCGTGAACACACAGAGACGATGCGAGTACGTAGAGAGAGAGAGAGAGCGCGAGAGAGAGAGAAAGAGAGAGAAAAAGCGAGAGAGAGAGAGAAAGAGCGAAAAAGAGAGAGAAACAGAACACTGTTCTCGCGCCACCGCGGAAAGGTTAGTGTCTGCACAGGCAGTTCTCAATTAAGTTCTCTCTTTTATCCTCTTATTTTTTATCTTTTTTTAAAAATATTTTTTTAATCTTTTTTTTTCTACGTCTTCATCATCTTCCTTGCATTCTCGACGTCGGAATGGTCGAGGCGCTCCTTTTATCTCGCGGTAAGATTTCTGTCTACGGTGACCATACTTTCTTCGAGAAAATAAAGGACAAATCTGAAAATTTCAAGATTTTCTTCCTACATATTTTCAAACTAAATTTATCAATTGTATTCATAAAAGTTTATTAGACATTAGAACGCTAATTATAAAAGAATCTCCCGTAAAATAAAGGACAACAGATTAAAATGAAAAACAAAATTGAGTTTTGAGAAATATAGCTCTATCAATATATCTATATAATAATAAATATATCTAGACAAATCTAAAGAACATATGGTCACCTAACGTATCTTCTAAATTCAAAAAAAAAAAAAAAAATAACGGCGTTCGTTAAAATTAGATTGATGCAAGAGGTTTGTCTTCTTTCCAGCTTTGCAATAGAAAAAAATCAAAGGATCCAAGTTTTTTGAAAAGAAGATCGAACAGTTTCACTCTAGAGGAAAAATAAGAGACTGAACACGTGGCAGCGAGTCGCCTCGAATCTGCTGAAGAGTCTTGTTGTCGATTTGACCGAGGTGTGACGAATCTTTCGCATCAACCTGAACCGTACCTACGTCTTGGCGAACGCCTAACGTTTCGATGACTTTTATTATTGCGTATATTCATGATAAATCTACGAGAGAGTCATTTGTATTCAACTAATTGCGAATTCATCTAATGGAGCGCCCAGACCATTCCGATCGGAGATATTTATATTTATATATAGCTTCTTATCGTTTATCATGTATGTCGAGACTCGCGCAGCACGACGCGCGCCCGGGCCCGTCGCGTTTTGGCTCACGCTAAAGCGGCGGCGAGAATCCGGGCCTTTCACGCGTGTCGCCTCCTCACGAGTGTGTTGCTGTTCACTCGGGAAGCTTTCACTTGGGGATTGGAGCCTCCGCGCGAGAGCGGACAGCAGCAACCCGTGGCGGGGCGTGCGTATACGTGCGCGCGCGTGTCTCGTTCTGTGTACCTGACGCCGCACCGATTGACATCGGTTGTGTCTCATCGGTTGAAGTGGCACTTCTCGTTCACACACGTATACATATGCAGATAGATTTCCGGTGACCGTGACGAAAGAATTGATTAATGTCGCAATTATACATATATATTCCCCTACCAAAAAAAAAAGAGAAAAAGGGAACAGAGAGGAAAGAGGGATACACAGGCCGTACCTTCCCCAGTTCATTCCAACTGTGGAAAGCCGCGTAACTTTCATTAGCCATAATAGTACGCGAGGTAACGGGAAAGAAAGGGAGAGGTAGAAGAAGAGAGAAAGAGATCGTGCATGGGCGAATTGACGCGTGGGTTGGAGGGAAGGAGAGCGAAAAAGACTCGTTTCTCGGCTTAGACCTAGCCGTAGCCGCAGGAATCGGGTGCTAAGCGTCCGGAATGTCGAAAGCGCGTCTGGTATTTCATGCGTCTAAAACGAACCGTGCAACGAAATCGAATGCTAGCTCCTTCGAGCCGACTTACGTCCGTTTCTACCAATGTGGATTAATTTTATCTCGACTCGCTCTTTATCTCTTTCTAATTCTTAGAACTAGAAAAGAATAAGAGTAAGTTAAACCGAGATCAAAGTTAATCTACATCGGTAGAAATTAGATTCCGCGAATATTGCCGTCTCGAGGAAGCGACCCGCAGCTCGTGAGTGATTTTCTTTCTTTCTTTCTTTCTTTCTGTAACATACCTCTGTAAAGCTTACATACGCTTAAAAAAAGTCGCAATTTTCGGGCGAAAAAAAAAAGAATTCGGTCTCTTCACTCAGAGAAAAATTATATTTAAATTGATGAAATCGTTTCTCTAACTTGGTTTTTTAAGTTGAAGTGGAAATACCTTTGAGGAAAATAAAAATTTATTTGATTTCAAGAAACGGCATTATTAGCCTTTCTTAAAGTAAATAAGAAAAAAATATTTGTTGAAATTATTTGTTTAATTTAAACATATAATTTTTCAATTTAAAGAAAGTATTGACAAACATGCTAGAAATAATTTAATTCTGGTTTTAAAAATATATTTATTTTATTTAAAAAAAGGTTTGCGGTGCACAACCAAACTATTTCTTTAATTCTAATGAAAAAAGCAACCAAGAAATTTCTTCAGGTCAAAAAAAACTTTACTTTAACCGTATTGCAATGCACAAATTTTTTTGATTCAAATAAATATTTTTTGACTCGAAGAAACTTTTCTCTGGGTGTTGGATGTTCGCCGCCGCGCCGGGAAGGTTGGGGAAGATTCTCAGGTGTCTTCAAGCAGACTCCTCGGTGCAGCAAAACAGGGGACACGATCGTCGGAATCGCGAACGCAAAACGCATCTTCTCTCGGTTACCCGGCGTGTTGCTTTGACCGCGACGCGAGATTATTCGCTCGGGTGAAAATAGATCGCGCGAACAACACCTTGCGTCAGGCCGAATTTATAATTAGATTCGCGGCCGAGAGGAAAATTGTAAAATACAGCTCGCTGCATCTCGAGGGTCACACGCGCGCGCACGTAGTACGCGAATCTATGATCGCTCGTGTTGCATTTGTCGCGCGGAAATCCGGAAGATCATTATCCCGCTATTATATTCTTCGCGTTTTATCTTTCTTCTCTCGGATATAAATTTAAAAAAAAAGAAAAAAGAAAAGAAAAATTATTTTACGAGAACGAGGCGCAGCCTAGGTGCGCGCGTGTTCGCGAAGCGGACGGAGTGTATTGCCTTTGATCAGCAAAGAACTCCAGAACGAGATACCGGGAAAATCCCATGAAGTCTCTCTCGAGCGAGGGCTTCCGCGACGATTTTATTTATACGCTCGCTTTGTTACAAAAGATTTCACCCGCGTAAGCACAGGGCGTCAATCCAGAAATTGTTGTCCGACATTAATAGACTACCTGCTCCCAAGAAGTACACATTTCCGTTGTGCGAATGAGAAATCAAGGGGTGGTAACGCGGTACGATGCGAAGGTTTACGCAACGATCCGGTCTGTAAATTGTCTCTACCATCGCAGCTTGATATTTATCTCTTTGACTCGAGTCTCGAGAGAATCGGACGCACGCGAGTAAAAATTTATTTATTCATTTATTCTTTTGTGCTTCCCGTTTTGCTTTTTGCCTCGTCCTCATCGTGTTAATGAGTGGCTAAAATCGATTGCCTTCCACATTGATCTCTGCATTTTTCTCACGATTAACGGGTTCGAGTTGAAAGAGAAGGGGAAGCAAAAGTAAACCGCGAAAGTGTGGACAATGCTGCCGGAGATGGCATCTCTCCCGTCCTTTTACATATTTTATCTCACTAACAAGTATTATAATTTTTTTTTTTTATACATAATTGACTTTCCTTGTCATAGGCGCAATTTCATCCATTGTATAAGACGCACAACTGCACCACTTTTATTTATAAAAAAAGAAATGAAACTAACAACGATGCTACACACATTCACGCACACAAATCGAGTACAGATGCGCGAATGTACGGGATACGAGAATCATTCTTCAAGCGAAACATTTGTCTTGAATAAAAGTTGCTTACATTGCAATTTTTATGCAGAACATTCCTTTCCTATGACGAGTTGTTTTCGTGCTAATTCGTATATACGCATACATCATCACCATACACATACACGTACACAGAGAGTGCATATACAATCTATATGAATTAGATATATTAATGCAAAGTCTTTTTTTGTTTGAATTTTGACACGTCTTATATTCTTTTTACAAATTAGAATAGAAGTGTGGCTTTAGATTTTAAAGATCTGGATTTGTCATATTGTTTAATACATTTTAGATAATTTAGACTTTTAGACGATGATTATTTATAAAGATTTTAATTTAAAAATCACACGATAATGCGTTACTTTTGACGTCAACGTAGAAACAAGTCACAAATGTAGTGTGATCATATTTATTTTAAGGAATCAGTATTACTTTATTCAAAGAAGTTAACACGCGAGTGCGCATTTAATTCGCGCAGTATATGCATACACACAAATTCGTATGTACATAAAGAATATTCCACAAGTTTCGGATTAATCGATATTGGAAGGTTCCACGACGAAACTGTGTTTAATTAATAGTCACGGGCAGATAGAAGTTCAAGATAAACTTGCCTAATTTGATTTCACTCAATTTAAAAAGACATATTACTCTTTTTGGACTTAATCAAACATGTCGTTTTATTATACTAAAATATTTTCTAATCAAGTTTAAGTTTCGCTTTAATGAAAATATGACTTCGAGAATAATTAAGGTACTATTTTTCTATTTAATATTATTATCAATTGTATGTTCGCTATTGTCACCAACTAATTCGTGTAAGAATGTCTCAAAACATCAAATTATCATTTATTGAGACATTCATTAGAGTTGCATAGAGAAACATATGACTATCTATCAGTTGTGAATATTAAAAAAATTAAAGCTATATTCTGTCGCGTTTTCTCGTTTCTCGTCGAATCTCCAGTTATCATTGGATCCATATAACTTCTCTCACTCATTATATATATTATTATATATACTATATAAACAGGTCTGTTTAATAGCGTCTATTAATAATATGCTTCTCTTAAAAAACGAATGCCTGGAATTGTACTACAAATATCTGTCTTGTATGGCACATGCAACACTCATGAGCCTCTGACACCCGCTTGCTGATGGGACATTAATCACTAAAGATCAATGGTGATCGATACAATAATATCACCGTAACTATGTAATCGGGATTTCGTTATGTAATCTTTCTCATTTACCGGTGCTAATGTGGTGGCAGGTGCACACCCAGGCTGCCTGTCTGAAAAATCGCTATAATGTTCGGAAATAACACAATCCACGTACGTGTGTAACGGTAGCGATTAACAGATAGTGATCGATCATCGATTCTTTCCACTTGAACGTTTCTTCTTCTTTTTTTTGGCTGATATCTGACATATACAGGCAGCTATACGTTCTTTTTTACGACCGCTGTGAGGTAAATGCACCAGTGGAACGATCGATTAATTTTTCGACTGAATTTTTCGTTGCGCGAAGGCGGTACTTGCGTGTTTACTTTATCAATTGGAAGATCGAGATTCTCGAGGGTCATCAACTTCGGAAGTATACCGTAAGTTAACAAGGGGAACGGAGTATCGGAATGCCAGGATCGTCGGACGACTGGTTTCAATGAACGCGATCGCTGAGAAGTGTGTAATTAGAAACCGACCAAGTATCGTGTCCTCGTTCACTGGTGCATTCAGCCTGACGCGAGTTATTACAGCGATGTGTAAATCCATCGATTTGTACGACTCTTACGCGCGGGGAGGGTGCAAACGAACGAATCGTAGTTGGGCAGAAGAAACGAACGGGTCTATTATAATTGTCATGGACGTTCGTGAGACAAACGAACGATCAATGTTCATCTTTCCGCGTGAACTCGTTGAATTATTATCTTGTCATGACGCGTACAAGTCGAATGCTTCACACTAATAATATTACAAGTAGCCGGTGCAAAGCAATGCTTCGTCGAATCTTCCCGATTCGATCGAGTGAAGATACTCGCGCGCGCGGTCGGTGAAGCGATCGTCTTAGAAGACTATCGTCTTCTCTCGCCCACAAGCGAGCGAGAAGAATCCAAAAGTTCTAACGCACTCAGCATGGAAGGAACGAATTGACATTAACTTGTGCCGGATTATCATGTTGTATGAGAAAATGGAAGCGTTGCTTTTCACCACTAACTATATTTCTCTCAGCTGGCGAGCTACTAGTTACTTAATGTTAACGTCGGTCAGTCATAATCAGATTACTAACAAACTGTTTTTTCTTTTCTTTCTTGTTAACCCCGGTTGCCCGTGGCCTGTAGGCTTGGAGTGCTAACAATGGATATCCACTCGCCCCGTGCTAACACCTGGACTCTGGAACAGCATCCCGCGTTCGATCGGTTCACCAACCAGCCGACCACCTTCGCCGTCCGTCCGCGTCACCAGCCCCGTTCGTCAAGCTTATCCATCATCCTGTATCCTCTTAATGTTCGGAAACGTTAGTTTCTCTCGCGTCTCGGCGATCGACGGAGTC
>QKQZ01009696.1:0-15818 GCA_003595255.1 Solenopsis fugax | reverse complement strand
ACTTCGCGCCGTCGTCGTAGCCCGTCGGCGGCGGCACGAGTTATCATCTCACTTCGCAAAAAACCGTTGCGAGGTACATTAGCATAATACATGGAGATTTGGGACGCTATATACGTTATGAAATAATATATAAATATTATAACATATATTAATATATATTAAATATATATCTATAAATATATTTTATATATATTATATATATTTTATATACAGAATCCCCGCACGCGCCTTTTTGCGAGTAAAACGCGGGACTATTCCTTGTTTTTGGACGCGAGTCAGGTATGCACAATTCGAATTCAGTGCAACGTTAGCGGTAGTAGCACTAGTTTTTAGTACGAATGTTAGTTTATCGGATTTTATTTTTACTCTCCCGGGGAGGGGGATTATTTGTTGTAGCACGCGCGCGCGATGTGTCTCCGAAGTATTTTTATTTTCTCTCTCTTCTCGCGACAGCGATGAAATGTTGTTCGCGTTTTTCCCAGTACTTATGACCACGCTGGCACCTCTCCGTCTCTGGAGGTGGCAGCGCGAGAATGTGACAACGTTAACATAACTTAAACGCAATGATTATATTTACGCGCATTTTTAGAGCTAACTGCTGAAGAGGAAGGTGTCGCGCGAAAAAAAACCAAGCGAGAAAATTCGCGAGAACTCGCGAAGACTTCGTCGGAGAAAATCGCGATTGATGCCAATGTGTTTTCCTTTTTTTTTTTTCTTCGCGCAACACACCTCTCACGTCGGAGAAACTGTCGAAATTCTGTACAACTCTCTCGCATAAATGTGCCTTATGTAATATTAACGTAGTGCGGCGTAACCGCGTTACCGTTCTAGATAAAGCTTGGTTATCGATAAGCTCTACGTAGTAGCGTTAGAAC
Source organism: Solenopsis fugax (assembly GCA_003595255.1). Classification (NCBI taxonomy): domain Eukaryota; kingdom Metazoa; phylum Arthropoda; class Insecta; order Hymenoptera; family Formicidae; genus Solenopsis; species Solenopsis fugax. The sequence continues at coordinate 14,943 of QKQZ01009696.1, read as the reverse complement.
TGTGCAATCAAAATTTAATTTTCTCGCGATATGTATATCCCTGGAAAGAAAAGGATAATGCCGGTTAGATCGCTCTCCCAACAGTGTTTCTCGTTACGTTGCGAGAAGGACCGTTAGGAGCACCCGTAGCTAGAATCTCGAATATCCCGAAGAGAAGGCTTTAAGAGTATGCGTCGTATGCGGATGCACGAGAGCTACATGTATATATATTATTTCAGCTGAAAGTATTAAGAGAAGTGCTATTCGCAGAGAATATTCTAGGACGTCAATGTGCAATACGTTGATGAGAGAAAAGTGGCAGGGCGTTCAAAACGCGTTGCCAAGATTCGTTGAATAAATTGCAGACTTTTAACTTTGCGAAAAATTTACAATTCAAGCTGCAGGATTATCGAGTAGATACGTATATATATTTACATAAATATCGATAAGATATATCATTGGGCAAAACGACGGAAACGAAAACAATGGAGGTATCGAGACCTGTTGTTATAATTTTCCGCGGCGCGAAATTATTTGCGAGATATTATAATTATATGAGTATAAGCAACAAAAAAAATGTAATCTCTGTCTACATACGTGTAAAGAGTGTTTGTGCATGAGAGAGTGATTTACTTAATATTCGACTTATCATTATACTAGAGAGTTGCACCACTTTTAGGTCTGCCATATTGTACATGTAACGATTAAGAATGATATCAAGTTGCACACGTTATATAACCTGTATAGTCATTCATGTGTCAAATGTTATACTCGTTCTTTCGACAGATATTTTGAATTTTTGTCCGAGGAGTCTCTCCTAGGCGTACCGATAGCTTGGTCCTTCGTGTATATAAGCGTTGAAAAATATACACGCACACATTTAAGAGTGATCTGAAATCTACTTAAGTTTTCAACGTAAAAAAAATAAATATATCCGATATATATATATATTTTATTATTGTACGTAAATAATTGATTTATATAACGAAAATATTTTGGATATCATTGTCCCCTATTAAGTGCGATTATAATATACGAATTATATACGCGCATTCGCGAGCGTGATTATATACACAGAACAGATATGTATACTCTTTATGTATATGCTGTCTAATATATATATGCGCGTGAGAACGTAAATTATTACACATGTATACACATAATGTATTATACATATGCACTGATTCACAGTTGAACATCTGAACGGTATGAATAAATACCGCTGTAATTTATTTCTGCGTTAAACGGCGATTTATCGATTATTTGTGCTATAATTTTGAAAAACGAAATCATTTTAATGTTTGCGTTATATTAAAAAGAATAATTTATATAGTTTATATGTAATATTATCGCAGTTTTTGCACTTATCAATTATATAAGCTATATTGCATCCGACTTTTTTTATTATTTTTAATAATTCTACGAAAGATTATTATTACCGCAGAAGTAAACACCGGCGAGATTTATTTACACCCTGTTATCGTATTTATAAATATATAAAGATAAGTTACATAAGAAATTATGTGCAAGCAATCTGTTAGATCTTACGGCATGCGAATTTACATTTATTATTCTATAGTTATATAGTTTTTTTGCCGAAATTTATTGTATGATAATTTTTTAGTTTCATATTTTATTTTAATGTTGATATATGTGCAGGATATGTGGCAATATTAATGTGTAAGTGACAATGAAAAGCAATTCTTGTTTTCTGAAATCTCGGAAAGATCTGAATATGAATCATAGTGTACTGTACGCTACTTATGGAGAAAATTTACAATTTACAATGAAAGTGCAAATAAAATAGTTTATACAAACATGTATAAATACTATGATGAACGGTAATAAAAATATTTTTTCAATACTCGACACTTCCTTGACACTTGAGACGGATGATAAATGCAAGATTTCCGTTTTATGTATTATACATTCATATTTTAACAAGTTATTACAAAGTAAGTGGACACTTTGTACAAAATATATCGAAATATTTTTAATTTTATTTCTCTATCATAAAAAAGACATTTTTTAATATACAAAAAGGATATCGCTTAACATATCATAAATTTTCTTATTTTTACAATAAATACAAGAAGTAGAATAAAGGATTTCCTTTTTTACGATTTTGGTAACCGATAATAACTACCAGAAAGCAATAATTGATGTTCCCTGACTTTCTTGTCGAGAAACTGCCTCAGTTCTGGTAAACCGCATTCCACGGCGCCCGGTCCTTGCGACGCGAACATTTTCAACATCTGATGAATCCTTTCTATTGGCAACGAATCTAGATTCGTTAACATTCCAACGATATACGACCAGAACACTTGCAGCTCTTCCTCTCGCTGATCGCTAGCCGAGGCCATCGCGCTCTCAGCCTCTTCCTCCTCGACGATATCCGTTGATAAACGATTCTTGGATATACTTTCCTCTTGCAGAACGAACACATCGCTAGAAGTCTCCTTCAGAAGACCCTGCGACACCCAAAATGCCATCTTGCGTCGCAGAACAGTCGCCGGTGCGTGCATCACTTCCGCTAGATCTTGCAAAGTCCACTCATCTACAAAACAAATTTAAGTTAAGAGCGACCGTTTCACTTATCCATTTACGTACTATTCGACAAATAATTAACATGTTCTTACTTTTATCCTGGAAGTGCAAGATGATCGTCGCGTGTACCGGCGTAACGTTTATATCCAGCTTTCTATCCTTTAATTCAATTTCCAGGCTCACGTTTCCCAAGTGAGGCTTCCAGCAAAGTGTTCTATTTCCCTTTAAGGCTTCAAAAGCCTTCACGTATTTGTTCAATTGATTCTGCACGATGCTCGGCAGCTTCAATTTCCAGTCTTCCTTGAATGGCGGCCAGAACTGCGCCGACAGTATGAGCGCGGAAGTGGGAAAGAGTTCCCGCTGCAAGTTGTAGCTAGTGTCAGAGTGGATGTTACCGTCTATTCTTTTCGAGTCGTAAACGTCTTTCAGCATGACTTCGCAATAATGTAGCTGATTCTCTCCGAATCGTCTCTTCAATAATTCTAAGTGACGTATTTCGCGTTCAGTGTGATAGTTGAGTTGCGAGAGAAGTCTGTCCGCTAGCAATGTGCGATACTCGTTAACAAATAAGTCCTGACTGCCGTAAACATTCACCAACGTAGAGATTATATCGGATACTTTACGTTGCGTCGACTTAGCTGAAAAAATGAATCCTCATTAAAAGAATAAGTTTATTATAAAAATATCTTGAATATTTCAGTAAGCATATAAATATTTAAACTATTTATGATTTAATTTTGCCTCGAATTTTAATTTGAAAGATCAAATCTCAGCGCAGATTTTTCCGCGTTTGAAGCAAATTATAAAAGGAAATTTTGCGACTTACTGGGATCAGCGTCAACCGGATCCGGCATCCATTTCTCCCAATCTTCAGTCTCCTCGTCTGCCGAACCGTCGTCCAGCTGCAAGCATTCACCCTTCACCAATTCATCGGCCAACTCGCTGGGTGAATCATCGAGCAGGCTATTAACGACAGAACGTACAGTGTCCTCCCTGCTTCTCAAGTAGCATCTAGACAAATTGGATAATTTTAATAAAAAAACTGAAGCATTTTATATTAAATTTGTGTAATAGATAATTTTAGTATAATAAAAACAAGAGATCTTACTTAATGGGTTCAGTTACAGCTTCTAGAAGAACCCCAGTCGGGTCAAGGTGTTTGAGAGCTTTGATCGCGGCGATATAAGCGGTCACTATGTCCGGGGTGTTCACACCGGCGTGCAGGAGTCTCGTTTTGATCGCTTCCTGCAGATTCTTGACCAAAATTTTCCGCTTATCAGTTCGTTCTAAACAAACTCGAAGATCATCTACCGCGGGTTGCGATTCGGGATATTCTAGAGAAATATACGTAATTGTACAAATTGCAAATAAATGTAATAAATTTTTATAGATAAACGAAACACATACCTATTATTATGTTAAAGAGATGATCGATTCTTATGTTAGTGTACGTTTCATATAGAAAATGAGATAATTTATGTTTAAACTTGTTTATGGCGTCGCGAATTTCGTCACTAAGTGCTACAGTTTTCGAGAACCCGCCAGAGTAAACTCTTATCAGCCAATTCATGACAACGGTCTCGAGCCACTAAAAAAATCAAATAACAATAACAAACAATAACGCGTATGTTATTATAATTATATAATGAAAGAGTTTATACATTTTCTAACAAGCTCAGTTGTGACACGTCAAACGTCTTGTCGCACGTTTGAATTACATGACTTTGGATACGAATGTGGATTAACGACGTAAGTACGTTCCCTACAAGTCTCTCCAATAACTCCAGCTCAATTAATTTTCTGTTCGTCTCGTGAAACATGTAAACAATCATCTGGCACCTGCAGTTCTCCATTTCCTGGTCACATCCTGTACACTGAATCTCCCTGATTGACTCTGCTTTGAAATATAAGTGTCTATCATATTTCACATATTTTAGGCAAATCAGGAATATAATACAAATAAGGTAAATTTGCACAATTTACCTTGCGACGAGTTGTCCGAATTGCAAAATACATTGAATGCTATTTTATAAAAATGTTCTATGATACATTCGTGGCGCAGAGGTAGTTGACTCAACAGCGTCGCTCTCACTGTGAGCTTAAAGCGTGCCTCTATATCTATATCATCCCTGACGTTTGGACGTAAAGACTGCAAATCTTTGCCTCCGTTCTGTCTTAAGTATTCTAACTTTTTCAGAGTCGGTAGACACTCCGTGAGACTGGCGTACAGACTATCGACGGCAGACTTGAATAGTTCAAAACCCCGTTGACCATCTTCCGTGTACTCAAACTTCTCCCAGAATGCCGGCGCCACATGGCAACGTATATATTGTTCTATATTATGGATCACGATTTCTATGATGTGGTGCGACGACCCGACGAATTGTACAATCTCTACCAAATTCGCAAATTCCTCCTCTGTGCACTCCTCTTGAATCGGAACATCGTTATGCGTATCTTGGCTTCGAAACTAGAAAAAAAAGATCATTGAAGGATTTATCTTATTATAATGAAAATAATATTACACACAAATATATATATTTTTTCTAAATATTGTAATTTTTCTAATTAAAAACACAACACATATGTAATTCAAAAGTATATACAAGAGCTATAAAGATCTCTAAATAACATAATACTCAATTTAATCGAAATTGTCATCTGATGAGAAATCTAAATACTTGAATTATCCAGGTAATCGAAAACTTAATATCGAAAAGGTTTGAATATTTAGAGTTAAATTTATTAACAATTTCCAAATTCATGAATTCACACAGAGCAACAAAATAAAGAAAATCTCTTGCAAGATGCAATATACCAAAATTTATTGAAATTGCATTGAAATGAAACTTTTGTACATTTATTAGTCGAATAAATGCTCAAAGCGAAATAAATTCCGGTTGGAATTATTCAATATTTCCTAGATTTCTATTGTGTCTTCCAAGGAAAATAGAATTGTCCCATCGAAATTCAGCCCAAACAATTCCATAATACTTGATCTGCCCTAATCAGCAATCTTTTAAATATTTTTTAAATATATACTCTTTGTTATAACGTTTTTTTAAATATTTAAAAAACATTTAAAAAACATTGCTGATTTAGTGACATGTATAACCCGCGCTCACATTGAGGTTAGGATTTCATCCTGTAATTTTGTCGTCGATATTGTAAAAGATACTTGACTGTCATAGCAATTTATAAAAGCAAAATTATAATGTTTAGTACAACACATATGTACACGCACCTGTCCTTTAATTATTGGAAATGCGCGTTCTAACTGGAGAAAGAAATCCTTCGACTTCTCCCTTGTCTCCGCCATGTTTAAATGGTTTAAATCAGTTTAAATACCGATGTAAACAACGTTGCATGTAGGTTATGTTATTTTAGGTTATGTTTCAGGAATAGAGACAGCAAGGGAGAGAGAAGTATAAGAGATTTCTTGGAGCTTTTTTTATATATTAAAGTGACTTCGACAAACTTTGATTAACTTGTCGAATAAAATCTGATATTTCATAAACGTGAATGGATCACTTTAGATTAAATCGGAGACATGTGTAAAATGTAATCAAAGTTTTCGCTGTAAGCAACTTTGCCGGTTGTTAATCGCCAGTTGAGTTAATCAAAGTTGATTGATGTCGCCATCCGAGGAAAACGATCTGGATATAAAGTGCGTGTCTTTATTTTCAGACTAAGCAGTGTAAGCATGAATGTATTTTCATTCAAGTACAGGAACGTGATTCTGGGCGTGACTGCGACCGTCGTCGGGTATTACGCAGTCCTCATGCCACACACTGTTTTCCTGAAGAAATACAGATACATGATGGCCACGTACCAGTGAGTAGAAAGGTCCAAGCATGCGATTTGGTAATTCTCCTTTTCTAATCCTCCTTTTCTAAACGCGCAGACTGGGCAAAGAGGCGTCGTTAGGCTGTAAAGTCCAACAGAAAATTCAGAGAGTGATGGACGACTTGAAGCTGCCCGTCGACGTTAGGGATGCTGTAAAACCTTTCAGTGTGTTCGGCTTCGACCTGTTTCACGCTGGTACTCTCAGCGCCAAGTACGGCGCGATACTGGGAATTCCCGCCAACTTCATCAGCACGACGGAGAAGCTACGCAAGAATCTGCAGATCAAGGAGGAGCCGATAGACTGGACGCGGCAGGACGCGCAGGCTTTTCTGCGGGCGATGACACTCTCGGAGAGCGCACAAAAATTCGCGATTGCGCGCGAAATCCTGCGAATCCAGGCGGAGGAGCCATACTTCAATTCCCTCGGACTAGCCGTGATCATCGCGACCCTATTGACATTTTACAACTTTATATCATATAGATTTAGACTGCGCGAGGGTAATGCGATGGTGCGGCGTACGTTTTACGTGGTCTTCCCTGTATTCGGCGCGACACTGTGGTTCGGGATAAAGGACTATCGAAGCCATCGGCTTGACATGGAAAACGATGAGGCTCTGTGCCGTTTAGGGGCCGAATATATCAAGGGAGGACAAGAATTTTACGATAAATTGTTAATCAGAAACAAAGCTCTAAGATCTCTCCTGGGGACGGAAGGGAAAAGTATATTTACCGTTCACGGAAACGAAGAGACTCTACTGAGACAGAAACACGTGCCAATCTCCCAGAGGAAGGATTTCTTCGACTCGCATCTACGAAATTTGGAAGGTATGAAATAAATTGACTACTTTACACTTAAAATTTTAAGCAAAGCAAAAAATTTTTTTACTTATACCATCCAAGATCGTTGATCAATCAAAATTTTAATTATGTTTGATGCACCTCGCAGTTTTCTACTCGAACCATATCTTTTTATTTTTAATAAATAAAAAGATATGTTTAAATAAATGAATTATAATTATAATTAAGTGCATAGTTGAACGACTTCATGCGCCTAAAAAATGGAATGGAATATCGCGTGATGAAGTACCTTGTGATTGAAAATCATTAATGTATAGTACTATGTATATATATTTCTAATGTTATCAGTGATACTGATTGGTGATGCGATATCTGTAATAAACTATTTGAAACAGTATATTCGTTAGCAATATATATTATTAATTACAATTATATATATGCACATTAGTCCTTAGACTAACTGTTGTACTTACGAGATGTTATCATGCAAAAAGCATTTATCGTCGAAGATACATACTTCCAACACGTGTTTATCATACGTGGTTATCTTTTACGCGACGAAGATCACAGGTAAGAATACATTTTATACATAATCTATTATACATTATATATTTCTATATTATGATCCTTATCACATACCATAACATTCTGTTAAATTAATATTTATAAAAATCTGCAAATATTACATATTTTAGCTAATTTGTACAAATTCTTGGATTCTTCATTATATATGTAACCGAAGATATACAAGCTCGGGCGCGAGCGGCCTAGAAACGTAGGGTAGTCTGGCAGAGAAACGCATCAAATTGCCTATAAAATTCTTCTATACAGAAAAGTTGTACATTTCGGACTACGTGAGACCAAGCGAGCCAAACTGAAAAGAGATCCGTAGCGTGAACATTAGAGACACATGTACTATATTACGTAAAAAGAGTTTAGTTCGCAGCTCTGCTTACCAGAGTTAGTTTGTCTTCCTCTTTCTTAAGTATCTTCGCAGTCTGTTCTTGATCGAACTTGACGACGGCGGCGATCACTCTGGCGAGCACCATTGTCTCTCTTCCCATCATGTATTCGAATAGAATGTTCCTAAGGTACTCGATCTCCGTCGAATCTTCTAACGTGTCGTGCCGCAAATTCACCAACTTCCTGAGCTCGGAGAGTTCTCGTCTCTGAGATGCTAGGGTCTGCTGCAGAGTGTGAATCGAGCCGGTGCTCGTATGTATTGCGGCCATCGCCACGCGTGAAGTGCTCTCTAATTCCTGTATGAGATTTCAATTTATTCGGAATTCAATTATCTTATTAACTAGAATGTCGCCAATGGTAAGATACCTGTGGTATCTTACTAGAATCGCCGAAGGTGCCGATTTGATAATTTCCTATTATTGTTTTTTCTTTATTAATGAAAAATTATTTTGATATTTTTATTTTTACAATATATTCATATTTTCAATATATATTCTGTACATAACAATATAAAAAAAACTGAAGAAAAATAAAATAATTAACGGAGTTAAAGATGGTACCATCGGCAGTTCTAATGCTAAGCAATTGCTATATAAAAGTAGACACATAGAGGAAAAGCGTAGCGTCTCTAGGCGTTAAAAAAAAGAAATGAAATAAAGCTGTACCTTGAAATTTGCGTCAGTTTGTGCATCAGGCTGAAAATAATGCGAAATACATAAACGCAAATTAAAAAATTTAATTTAATTTAAAAAAGACAGAACGTGCACATTAAAAAATATATATGTATAAACTAATAAATTTAAAAGAATATATAGCGCTAAATTAAATTTTACTTTTATCAGATTATAGAAACTTACCTTTCTTTCGTTCTGCCACTCTTTTGTCAGCTCATTCAATTCCTCCTCATGCTTAGCTTGCAGATTGTCAATTTTCTGCTGTACTATGGCCTTCCACTTTTTCTCCAATTCTTTTATGTCATCTTCGTGTTCCTTCTTAATCTGCGCAATTGTTTCCACTAAGCGATCGATATCCTTTCCCTTCTCCGCTACCTCATCTTTTTTTTCTAGAACGAAGCTTTCGAGCTGCTCGGATTTCTCTGACAGCTCTATTTGACAATCTTTCAATTGTTCCTTGTACTGCTGCACAAGATTTGACTCGTAATTGTGTTGGCGATCTACGTAAAGATTAGATATTGTTATACATTGGAACATTTCTCACAATTTTCTTTTGTCTTATTACATATAAAAAAAAATTTTTTTTTTTTCAGATAAAATGTCTTACCGAAACGTTTCTCCAACGCGGCTTGGAGTTCCTCTTCCTTGTCGTGCAACTGAGCTTGGAATTCTTTAACCAGTTGCTTCAGTCTCATTCCTTGTTCCTCCTCGCTGGTTTTCAGCTGTTCCCTCAATTGATTGGTTTGCGACCTCAGTTCGTTGTTCGCCAGTTGCATCTGCGTTTCCTTCGCTTGGAATGTAATCAACGTTTCGTCAAGCTGCGCCTCTAATCTCTTATTCTCCTCGCGCAACTTGTCGCTGTCAACCTGGCCCTTTGCGTCACTATGAACGGTTTCCAGTTCCTTTCGCAATTCATCGTTCGTCCGAACGAGAGAATTGATCTCCGACTGCAGGCTAGCGATCTTTTCTTCCGATAGGGCGAGCGAATTTCTTAGCGTGTCCGCACCCTTCTTCCTCTCGTCGATTTCGTGCGAGAACCGTCTTAAATTCCCAATCTCTTGCGACATATTGGATATTTTATCCTCTAGTAATCTTATCTCCGCGTCCTTCGTCGTCAGTAAATCTTTCAAGGCGCCCAACTCCGTCGACGAGTTCTTCGCGGACTGCAAAGCATCGATCTCTGACTGCAGTCTACCGTTTTCCGCCCGTAGGGCCTCTAAACTAGATACCTTAGACTGTAAATTATTTTGCAACTCTGTGCTACTGGAATTTACACTTTCCAATTCGACAATTCTATCTCTTAAAGCTTTCCGTTCGGCAATCAGCACGTCGTTCTCCGAACGTTTCGCTTCTATATCCGAATTCTTTTGGATTAAATTGCTAAGCTCCAATTTCAGCTTCGCTTTCTCATCTTGAATTCTTTCAACTTCTTCCCTCAACGATTTTAACTCCGCGCAAAGCCGCTCGTTCTCCTCCTTCACAATGTTGCCGTTCGTCACAACTGCATCCAACTCGGTATCCCGCTCGTCAAGCTTCTCTTTAATTTCTTGCAATTCTTTTTGGCTCAATGCCAATCTCTCATTTAAAGAATTTAATTGCCTGTCTTTAAGTTTCATTAAATTATCGAACTGCACGTTCAACTTCACTATTTCGTGGCTTACGCATTTAACATTCTGTTCGATCTGACTGTTTATCTGAGAGTTGTACGGTTCCATGTAACTCTTCACTGCTATTCGTAGTTCTTCAGTATCCTTCTCGTACTCTGCGACTTTCTGCTTTAGAGTCTCGTTGTTTTCGCAAAGCTTTTGGTTACGGCTCAAGAGATCGTTATGCTTGTCCTTCAGATCTTTGTTCTCTAAGGTGATCGTCGCGAGCTGAGAGTTTTCCGATTTCAACGAGTCTATCTGTTTCTCGGAGGTCTCCAACATGCCGGATAATTCCGCCTGCCGAGCCTTTGCTTCGTCAAGCTCGGTTTTCATCTCCTCGATCGCTTTGCTTTGCCGCTCTTTGATAGTCTTCATCTTTTTCAATTGCACGAGCTTCACATTCACCGTTTCCTGTAACACTTTGTTATTCTCCATTAATTCCGCAGTTTCCTTCGCGTGATTCTCCCGCGTCGCTTGATACTCCGCCTCCAGATTTAAATACTTCCTCACGTGTTCCTCGATTGTCTGTATATGACTGTCGCATGTAGATTTTAAATGCACGACATGTTCCTCCTCGCTCGCCAGCTTCTCGTTGCGAGTCTTTATCTCATTCTCCTTTTCAGCCAGATTGTTCTTTAAGCGAGCAATTTCTGATCTCAAAGCGTGCAGTTCTTCTCGCAGCGCATCCCGATTGCTGCTCACCGATCTTAGAGAGTCAATGACTTCGTTTGCCTCGCGTAACTTCATGCTCAAATTTTCTATCTCCTTAAAGGCACGACTGGCTTGCGCGTGCTTCTCCCTTAAGTCATCAATCTCGACGGACAACGCGTGATTTGCAGACTCGAGATTCTCTAACGTTCTCAGCCGTTCTCGCAGAGCCTTGACCTCCTGTTGCGACTGGGTTAACTTATGCGACGTCTCTTTCAAATCGTGAATTTTAAAATTGAGATTATCGATCTCGGCTATCAATTTGTTATTCGTCGTATTGAGCTCGTCGTATTGGTTAATCTTCAACGTCATCTCTTTCAATCGTTCGTTACTCTCTCTCAATTGCGCTTCTAGTGCGGATTTGTGACTCGCAACTTGCGCCAATTCCGATTGCGATTCTGCCTCTTTCAGCGTAAGCTGCTCTAAATCCTTTATCCTTGAATGCAATCCATCCACTTCGGACTTCAGTGTCACGTTCTCTTTTTCGAGCTTCGCAAAAGATACGGCAAGAATCGCGTTTATGTCTGATATTTTCGTTTTCTGATTTGAGAACTCCTCTGCAATGACGCTCTTAACGTCTGTGCAGTCCTGCTTTAAACGTTGTATACAATCGTTATAATAAATAAGACGATTTATCAAATCGCTCCTCTCTTTCTTCAATAAATTTATAACCGAACTGTCTGCCTGGACCTTATTTTTAAGGTCATCGATCGTAGATTTGTAAAACTCCAACTCTCTTTGTACCGCGTTTAATTCGGTCTTTTTAGTCTCCAATTCTTCTTGCTTCCCAGAATGCAGTTTCTCCAAATTATCATTCAGAGATTTTATTTCTGCCTCTTGCTCGGTCAATTTATGCTTGGCCTTTTCGAGCATGGTTGTGTACTGCTGCACCTTTTTATTATAATTCTCGCACACCTGATCCCTGTCGATCAATGCGTTTCTCATGTTCTCCAATTCCTTGTCGACGCTTTGTACGGTCGCTTGAAGCTTCTCAATCTTCGAGTCGGCATCTTTCTGTTTTTCCTCCGCGATAATTCTATGTGCATCGTATTCCTTTTTCAAATCCGAATGTGTGACTTTGTAAGCAAGAAGTTCGCTCTGCAACGTTTCCCTGTCGTGTCTATATTCCACATTTTGTTTCTCCATTTCGTCAAATTTATCCTGCAGTTCCTGCAACTCGACTTCCTTATCCTTCAAACGAAGCGCTACTTGGTCTAATATATTCTCGTTCTCTGTTCTTACCTCTTCACTGCGATCGACTTCCTCGTGATGTTTTATCCTCACTTGTTGCGTAGCTTTCATTGCTTCAGTCTTGTCTTTCGATGTGTTATGAGTTGTCGCGCTTTTATCCGCAGCTATACCCGAATCAACACGCAGGGATTTGAGTTCGCTCAATTCGGTCTTGTACCTCGTCACTGCCTCGTTCAAACTCTCCTTATCTTCTATCGCGTGTTTCAGGTCGATTCGCAGTTGCTTGATCTGTTCCTCTTTCTCTTCGAGTTCCCGGTGCACGGAAAGTTTATTCTCGGCTAACGAAATCGCCGATTCCTCCTCGCGTTTGTGCAAAGTGTCTATTTGTTCGGTCAGTTTTTCAATCTCGACACGCGCCACACTCAATTCATCTTCCGTCGCGCTTATCCTCTCGGCAGTAGAATTCTTTAGTGCCACGTAATCGTTCTCCAGAGTATTCTTCTCCTTCATCACTTCCGTAAAATTCTCCTTGTTACGCTTCAAGGACTCCTTGTACTTCAAAACGAGGCTTTCCAATTTTTTCAACTTATCCTTTAATTGAGTATTTTCTGTCGATAATGCGTTAAATTCGTCGTTCGACGATTCGTTCGTCAAATCGATTAGGTTTACTTTAGGTTCACTCTCCTTTCGTCGAGTATCTTCCTGTACTGAATTCTCTAACGTTGGTCCGCTGACTTGCAACAATCTTATCTTTGTATTTAACGTACTTATAACATGATCCTTTTCCTCTATATCGTTCCTCAACACGTCCTCCAAGTGCGCTTTCGCTTGTTGCTCTAATTGACATTGCTCCTTTAGGTCGGTTATTCTTCTTAGAACCTTATCCTGCGTCTCAACCAATACAGCCTCCAGCTTGGTCTTTTCTCTATCCAATACGCGATAGTGCGTTGCCAGATCCATGTATCTACCACGATACTTGTCATACTTGGCTTGCACCTTACGATAGGCGGAGTACAACTGATCCTTCGTAACTCTGTCGAGATGAGGACTGATGTTATCGTCCACTTCGCTAGCCGACTGATCCATATCCGACTGCAAGAACGCAAAATGGTCAGTGTCGTCAAAGAGTTACAAGGCTATTGGTCGTTTAATGAAGATACCAAACCTGTAGATGATATAGATTCGGAGGACTCTCGTATATCGGAAACAACGAGGACGCGTCGCTGGTGACGCTGCTCACTGAGGATCTTCTCGAGATCTCGGCGCGGTTCGGTGACGGCGACATCAAGTCGACGCTTTGGAAACTGTGCTTCGCCGGAGTGTTCTTTGGCGTTTCTGTTAAACAGAGATTTCATACAATCAGCAAAATATTTTGCACAGAACATGTATATAGCAGGATAATGCTGCGTTATGCACCGCATTATTTACAAAGCATATCGGATGCGTCGCCAGAACAGAACGCTTATGTACATGATCTCTCCGAGATCCTCAATCTCGTGTCTCTCCAGAGTCAGAATGTCACTAGTTTCCCTGGCGACTCATCCCATATGTCCCGAATCTCCTGATTCTCGACGTCCTGTGATGCCAAACTCGCCAAGCGTGCGATCGGGTATGCTTACCATCTCCATCCTCTGTCAGACTGAAATTGTCATTTGATGCTGACACTTCCTGAATGGAGCTGTTGGACAGGGCCGGCGACACCACCGCCTGTAAGAAACAATAACAAAAGAAGATGCAGACTTCGAGATTGTCATCTACGCGGAATCGCACGCGCTCGAACGCGCGAGGAAGAGTGTGCGACCTGTGCCAGTTGTTGCACGCTCGCCTGCAGCCTCGCGGGCGATTGCTTCATCTCCTCCGCGAGTTTATCCTTGAATTTCTTGAACATCCTGGCGCGGAAGTTGCGGTCGGTCGGCCGACGACGATAAGCGCGCGATAAGCGCCCAAACAAAATCAGAGTCCTCGCGCGATGACGTACGCCGATCGCGCGCGGCTCACAGAGGCGCGCTGTTTACGTGGACTCTCGGAGCTGTCGGGAACAGTGGAGGCGCAGACACGGGGAATCCGAACTACGCGGCACCGCGGTCCGGCACGGGGGACATAATGATACCGGAAACGCGCCTCTTCCTTCCGCTCTGCTCTCTCAGACTTTCGCGAGCGAGAACATCTCTGATAAGGATTCCGTGGAAAAGTCACGCACCAGCGTCGAGCTACATTATTTTTTATATATTATTCGAGTCTTTGCTAACTGGGGTTTGAGTCTCGGCTAAATGTGGTTCGAGTCTTCGCTAACTGGGGTTAGCATAAAGGATAATTTTCATTGATCGAAATTTCTGGGATTACATATCCCAGAAAACATGCAAGTCTAATGCCTGGTTTATGCTTCGGTCTTAATCTTAATCTTAAGAGTTGGCAACGTAGAATNAAGGATGTTTATGCTTAGAAGCATAAACGTCCTTATGGCATTCTACGTTGCCAACTCTTAAGATTAAGATTAAGACCGAAGCATAAACCAGGCATATAAGACATCTTAAAAGAGATGTCTTTAAGACTTGACTAAAAGACGTCTTTAAGACATTTTTTAAGAACGT
>QKQZ01009694.1:0-29636 GCA_003595255.1 Solenopsis fugax | reverse complement strand
CTCTCAGACCCGCAAATGTGTTTCCGTATTTTACAAAATCGGTGTGTTTAAGGGTTAAGCCTAGCTCGCCACATTTATTTTTGGTTACCTTCCCCGTCATGGGTTTGTGGAACCCTGTAACTTTGTCATGCTATATCTCTGAATAGAAAACAATTTTTAACTCATAATATATGAAAGCCTCAAAGTCAAATAAAGATGATAAACGAGATCCGAATCAAAAATATTTTATTATCAAATAATTATAATTGTTTAAAAAAATGGTATGCAAAAATTTGCAAAAAATGAGTATTTTGATTTAAAAAATCTAAAATTTGTTACTTTTATCCTGAACTAAGTGAAGTTTTTTAGTTGACCCTTTGAACTAACAAAAAAAAGTACGACATGAATTGCTCCAAAAAGTTTAATTATTTAAAGTATCGAAAATCAACATTTTTTAAAAATCAACAAATCATGATTTTACAAGTATAGTGAACAAAATTTTATTTAAACAATATAAAATAGTAGATAAAGAGTTGTAATTAAATATTATTATTATACATATAATTAAGGAGTACGGAGAAGAAAGTCCCGGAAATTTCACAGTGTTTGCGCGCGTTAGTATGCAAAAGGCAAAAGAATATAATAATGCATGTAATGCGTATACATTATACTAAAATAATTTTTTTAATTCTACAATTTCATGTACTTACTCTTATATTATTTGGAACCCAGTAAACATATATTTAATAAAAAATAAAGAAGTATTTAGAATGCCGAAAATTTACGAGTTAGTCATGGATACTAGATACTCTTTTTAAACTTTCACGTTGCACTCTCACGTTGAGAACAATGCAAAAAATGTCCTTGCATTACTTATCGCATCTATAAGATAGGTAAAGTTTTTTTTTAAACTCAATCCAAATTTTCAAATTATATTATAAAAAAGTTATAGCAATGTCAAAAATCGCTATAACTATAGGGTATGTCGTACCCATAGATGGCGACCTAGGATTAATACAGTACAATGTTTAGTTTTTGACAAATAAGGGTGTGCAGTTCTAAAACAGCTATGTCAGTATTAGCGACTTTCCTTTATGTATTCCGGCTTCGTGTAATCACTGTGTTACAAGATCGACGAATATGCGGCAGGCAGTTCGAATACATAGACTGAAGATTGTAAAATTCACACAAAAATTATTATTAGGCATCAAAATCTGCTATACCGACTGATATAGATTTTCTCATTTTTTATGTTAAATATAAGACAAGTTGTTAACATATCACAGATTTGCGCGATTTTGCTTAGACATGTTTTGTTATAAGGACACGTGCGGGCACGTAATCGACACACAATTACGAAAAAGCGAGGCAAGGTCTTTCCTGTGTTTTATCACATTGGCACGCCTCCTTATCTTCCTCCTTTTCGCCATTTTCCTTTCTCTTTCTCTCGCTTCTTCGCGATCGCGCACGTAACAACCGAGAGAGATAAAACATGCACATACGGCGAACGTTAAATTATTCAGCGCGTTTATGCATTTTTTGCGCGCATAGCAATACACCCGTGAAATATGGGACCTAAGGCCGAATATAGCATTTCTATCGCCCGAGGGTAACGAATTTTTAGCAGTCGCTATATGAATGTTTTATGCGTTTTTTGAAAGTGCTCGAGTTTTCT
Organism: Solenopsis fugax; assembly: GCA_003595255.1. Classification (NCBI taxonomy): domain Eukaryota; kingdom Metazoa; phylum Arthropoda; class Insecta; order Hymenoptera; family Formicidae; genus Solenopsis; species Solenopsis fugax. Next base: position 27,982 of record QKQZ01009694.1, on the reverse strand, counting down.
ATCAATATTTCTGCAGTTTTGCATTATCTACAAAACGTTTTATAGCCAGTACGAGAAATGGTATGAGATGTAGATATGCGAAAAAAAGAAAAAATGAAATATAAGAGGTTATTTTACTACTATATGTATATTTGAATCGATTAAAAAATATACAAGTTTCGAATAAATAATAATAATAATTGCTGTTTCGCTATTTTTATTTTTTATTCAATTTTTCTCTAATTTTTATTTTTCAATTTCAACACGGAGAAAATTTTGTGTCTTAGAATTTACTATCAAAATCACGATAATTGGAGCAACTTTGATTACGAAGAAATTTACTATAATTTTACTAAAATATAATTTAATAAAACGTTTAGTGAAATTTCACTAAAATTTAGTACAATTTAATCAAAATTAATCAAATTTTATTAAAAGTATAATAAAATTGTTCCATGTTGTCTTACGACTACCCACAATTTTGAGAAAGTAATTTCTAACAGAAAATTCTCTCCGTGTATGTGAATTTAATTTAATAAAAATTCATATATAAATTCGAAAATACTCTGAATCTTTTTGTGACGATTATTCTTTTCATCGTGCTTTATTTGTGTATGTGCGCCAATGTTAAAAAAAAGAAATATCAGATTGCTCATCTAAGTATAATTAATAATTTAACTGTTCGATGATGCCGTATCGTGCTTCTAGATGGAATTCTCGTCAAGCTCACTTCTCGTTACGAGAAATCCGATTGCATACGCGAGTAACTGTTTGATCTTAAAACAACTTTAAAAAACCGGGTCTGTGTGCGTCCATTTTGCTCGTATTAATATCGTTCTTCGTAAACACAACGCGACTGTTGTCTCAGGCGTTTCTTATTATCTCTTCAAACACACAGGTAATCGAGTATGCCTGTCTCGAGTGCGCCACCCAGTATAAGCGGCGCGTCTTCAATACGTAAACAGCGCATGATAAATCGCACAATAGCTCAAAGAAGACCAAGTATGGTTTTCGTGTCGCAAGTTTAAAAAATTGAAGGCGGCGTCCCACTAAAGGAACTCTATACTGACACGTAATTGATTTCAGAATACGATAGTCTTAGCCGGAAAAATTCTCGAAAATTTTGAAAAAAAGAACGATCCTTTCCTTGCCTCATTTTTCCGTTTTTCTTTTATTTGTAAAATAACATCACCTTTAGTGTCTTCTACGTCAATGGATTTAAAATTTCGTTCACATTTAAGAGTTCTCTAATAAAACAATTCATCAATAAAGTCCGCTGTTATTATCACAGTCGTATCTTTTCGTATTTTTCATTTGAGAAAAAATGAAAAAATTTTTTCCTCAATTTTATTTTTCCGGAACAATTAATATACTAGTATCTTATTATTAATCAGTTTTTTCATATTTCGCAAAAAAAAAAGAAAAAACCCTTTTTTCTAGATTTTATTTTTCTAAAAAATTAAGAACATCAAAATATTTTACCAAAAATACATATGTGCAAATAAATATTTTTTAAGTACTTTACTTTACATTGTTTTCTTTAATCAGTAACAACATAAGGATGTTCTGGCTATACAGTTCGAGCTGAAAGTTAAAACTGCAACAAAATATATTCATTTTCGCTACAAAAGTTACTATAAAATAAAAATTTGCATTTTTTCAAAGGAAACAACGAAAAATTGATGGTTTATAATAATCTTTGCAACTAAAATGACTATATTTTGTTGTAGTTTTGAAGACAACTTTTAAACCAGTTAGTAGATCTAAATCAATTTTTGCACAAATATTTATTAGAATTTTATTAGTATATATAAAAATTTTGGTTTAATTTTCAATGTTCTTTCCTTCAAATTTGCAAGAAAATGCAATTTTTGTAAATTTGATGAGGAAGGAGCATTGCGAATTAGATCAAAATTTTTATACTAACAAAATTCTAATAAATATTTGTGCAAAAATTGATGCAGATCTACTTACTCGTTTAAAAGTTATTTATAAAATCAAGAATAAATAAAAAATTAAATAACTTTTAATCTAATAAGAGAATTGTGTTCAAATTTTATATAGACACACAAACGTAATAATAGAACAATCTGTAAAATTTTTACATTTTTGGTAACGTTTTTGAGATACCACCCATACATCCAATTTTTAAACAATTTAATATCGTTATAACGATTTCCAAGAAACAAATCTACTTACGCTTTTAATCTGAATTTTATTGCATGACGTTTACTGGAAAGAATTATCGCGGGTGAATACCATCGCCCTTACCTTGACCATTTTCGTCGGCGTAGGATTCGAGGTGAGATTCGCAGCTGGGACCAGGTCATGCGTTGAACCCGCCCGGACTCGCAGCAACACCCGCCAGTGTTCCTGTCCGGCGACCGTCTCAGCCTTCACCGAGACTAGAACCGGGCCGTTCTCACTGTCCCTTCCCACGAGATTTACGTGTTCCTGAAAAAGAAGTCGAGCCGATAAGATGACACGTTTCACGTTGGGGCAACTACGTGCAGGCAATTAGTCACAATTTCCGAGTTCCTCCGCAGAAACTACGACGTTAATACGTTTCTTTAAAGAATTTGTCAAAAATTTTAAAGAGATAAGAAAATCGTGGGAGAAACACGTACAGAGTAATATTCGAGGATACGAAACAGTTCGGCAGATTAATCGAAAAAAATTTGATCTCTTATCTGTGATAAGCTTTCTCCAATACAAGCTTTATGAAAAGCCAGAAGTTAATCAAGATTCTAACGTATCTTCGAATATCGAGAGAAATAACAATAATACAAATGGTAACTACATAAACTTAAAACTTTAGTTTTTGCGTAATTTAACATAATTTGAACCGATAATTGAAAAACAATGTAAGTTAATTTTTACACAATAGGTATAAGTCGAAATTGAAATATTAGAGAATTCAGAATCAAGAAAGATTGATGCACAATTTCTTTTAATAATCATATCATAGTTCAGCATTTCTTTCCTAGATGCCAGCTAGATTTTAAGAAACTGTCATTCATATGAGAAACACCATAAATCAATGACTGTATTTTTCTTACATTATATTCTATAAAAATACATACAATAGTGAATCACTTTAGTATTCTGGAATTTAATATTACGAGTTAGCTTTTTTATTATAAATTGTGTACTTTCAACAATAAAGTTAAATATTTTTCTTAACATATTTGTTACTTTACCTTTAAAAGAGTCTGTCATTATATTTACAAAATTTCCTAATTTAAAAACCCTATTTTATATGTATAAAAATGCTTATTTCATTGACATAATAACAACATAAGTCAAAATTTTCGAAATTAGTTTTTTTTTTCGGAGAATTAAGTTTTAAAAGTGATATGTTCTACTTATTTAATTTATGAATTAATGAAGCATTTTTACATATTCTTAATTATTTTTAGCACTAAAGTTGCAAAAGCTAGTTTATTCATTTCTTTTAAAGTAAAATTTTTTGTTATTGTTATTTCTCAAATAACCGATTTATTTATTCGAATTCAGCGACCCCAAAACTCTTAGAAAACATGATCTTCCATAAGTTACTTTACTAAAAAGCTCTCGTTCTCAAAAGATTAAAGAGACATCATAGACACAAGTAACTTATTAAAAGTAGTATCATTGTAACTTCAGTAATACTAGATCTGTCGTTTAAATTTGTCACCAAAACTTTTTAAAAAATAATTGTATATATAGGATATAAAAAGTGCATTAGTTGACGGATGCATTTAATGCGCGGGACGCAATTGACATGATGATGCGACGTACGTTAAACAATTACGGTAGTTCACGCGTTCCGGATTCAGTTAGGCGTTACGAAATTGCTGTGCGAGTGAAATAAGTATGCACGCGAGCGCGACTGCGGCCCTGAGCGCACCGTGTTACGCAGCAACACGTCTGTACGCTTTTGCAAACTGTAGTTAGCGCGTTTTGTTGTACACACGGTGTATTCCTCGCGCGAAAGACAACGTATCGAGGACAATATATTACGCAAACGGCGAGTTTATTAGCAGGTTTCGTTCGATTAGCAGCTTTTCGTCACAGCCTCATTTCAAACGCGATGTTCGCGAAATGAAAGAGGATGAATTCACGTCGATTTTCCTCTTTTGATATATCCGTATTCTCGTAATCACAAAAGTGAATTGCGTTCATTCCGCGAACGAATCGCAGAATGAAATAGCCTCAATCCAAAGCATCTAGATATTATCAGAATTACAGAGAAAGAAGTTTTGTTGAAGTAGAGAAAAGACGGTGATCGTGAATACCATTATATCTCGTACAATTTGCAATGAATTCTAAGAGCAACCGTTAAAATTACTTTGCTACAATCTATTTAGACATTTTAAGATGGTTATTAGTCATTAGCGTTCATTGAGTCTGTATAAAAGCTGAATTTCAGTTTTGCAGGTAGCAGCGATTTTATAAAAGTATATACTCTCTACATAATTTTAAAAAGTATATTAGATATTAATTTTTTTAACTTTAGTTTAGTTTGAAGGCCTCGAATGTGGCCTTCAAATAATGTAGGTAATTGAATTTAATGTATACGATAATATGTGTATAAATTCGGCATTTAATTACATTACAAACATAAGACCGCTCTTGCGACTTTACAACTTCATAGCGGACGTTACATAGTCCTTACTAACATCAAAGAAATTCTAAAAAGTTATTTTTTAAGCCAAAGAAATTATTTAAAAAAAATTTTTTTCAAATAAAATATATTTTATAAAATGTTCACCTTGTTTTCTAACACTTATTAGTTCCTTTGTAAGATCTACAAAGGATTATTAATTTGTAATATTTTATAATTAAAAATGCCTTTTATGGCATTAGTTATTAGTTTCCATGACCTCCCTGCTATCTCTCACATACGCATCCCTTTTTCCCTCTTCAATGAAATATAAATTACGTTCATTTTGTATACTCGAACTGTGAACTTCTATCTATAGGATGATTGCTAGAACTTTGTGGTTAACAAACTGATGTTGATACAAATTACGGCGCGTTAATATTTACAGAGTTATTTTAGAAAAACAAAATGGTATAGTTCACAATCCCCTTCCTTTCGCTACATAAAAATTTCATCAATGTAAATAAAAAAATAATTGACAGACTTTCAACCCTTAAAAAGAATTTTTTGTATCGGTTACAATTAATAAAATATTCATAGTAAAAAATAAAGTATATGAAAAAAATCCCTATATATTATACTTGTAAAATTTAAATATGATTTAATTTTCATCAGCTTTACTAATTCCATCATTCTAAATTCATCAATTTTAGCATTAGAGTGAAAGACATCTATACACAAAAGATTTATATATTACATAAATTTTTGCAAAAATTTAAGTGTTTTTTTTTAATTTTGATATCCATATATTGAATCCACTTTGAACTTATCAATTTTAACATCGGATTCGTATTCAGCGACCTAAAAAAATTTTAAGTTTAAAGAAATATAGTTGAAAACTGTTCAATAAATCGTTAATGATGTAATTCACATTTCCGTAATAGACTTCATATTTAACCATGAATATTTTATTAATCATAATTGACATAAAAAATTCTTTTCAAGGGTTGAAAGTCAACATATATAACAATATACTTAATTTTGATTACAATAAAACTTCTTTAACATATCATGTATATCGTAGGTATAGTACGTAAATTAGTAAAAAGCTCTTTTTTGCAACTTTAATTGCGAATTTCTCAAAATTGTGACGTGATGGAGCAATTTATAAACTAAATTCGCATTCGGTTCTCAAAAATACAGACAATGACTAATGTTAGTTTCTTTCTGATGCTTTTTTTGTTGAATTATTATGTTACATGTCCAGAAAAAAATTACATATTTATACAATAAATAGTTGTATTATTGAAGATAAGAAATTTTTGTTTCCTAAAAAGAAATTTAACTTTTTGGATTTGTTTAGTTTTTGTAAGAAATTATTGTGTTAAATGTTGAACGCTCAAGCTGGTGGTCCAATGTCAAAACTTCTTGTAGCATGTTTAAGTATTCTACATAATTATTTCTCTCGATGGTCCAACACAATTAATTTCAGATCTGAATTCAATCTATTTTGATAAATTTAAACAAAATTGTTCTTTCCGTGTTTAAAGATACATGTTTAAAGATGAGATATAATTCATAAAACAATTGGACTGCACATTACAAAAAATGGCTATAGTATTACACGAATCTCCACGACAAAAACTGTCTAAATAAACGTCAACTATCTTATTTTAGGTGCAGACATCAACTCCGAATTGAACTTATGCAAGTTTCTTTATTTAGTTCATCTGGGAAACGCGCGACCACACGATTCCGCACGTGTCCGCGAGGCTTTTCGACACGAGGGAAAGAAACGGTCCTTCGGACTTAGGTTCTTACGTTTCTCGAGTCTTTTACGGGTGAGCAGCCGGTGAGCATTTTCTACGTTTTGCGAATACATATAGTTGGTGGGGCAGCGGCGGACGGCGACGAATAAAAACGGTGCATCGTCGTTGACCGTACATTGCACGCGAGAGCAAAAATGCCGGGAGAGGCTTAGAAAGACGCATGAAAGGTCGGGTCGCGCGCAGAATGGTGCACGGTAAAATGCATGCATGCACCGCTCCCTACCCCTCTGGTGTTTTACTAACCTTCGGATGGAAATGGTGGAGGGAGTTAGAAAGGGCAACGCGCCCGGAGTTCACAGGAGTTCATGCCATCGAGTTATTGTACGTACACTTATTATTACTACCACGACACTGTCATTATTGTTGTAATAACGCGCAATACAGTATGATTATTAAATTATTAAATATGTATAATAACATCGGGTACGTTAATTGTCTAGTGCGAACTTCGATGAGATTAATTGCGAATTATAATTAACCTAGCTATTAAATTAATCGAAAATTGAACTTGAGATTTATAGATCAGTCATAAATTACATCCATATAGTTGCAGCAGACTTCAAAAGATATGTTGATTAAATTTAAGAGTGTATTCTACTTTGTTAGATTCTAAAAAGGCTGTTTTCAAGAATTTTTTTAGAAAAATGTATTAAAATAATTAAGATGCAACTTTTCTAGAAATATTTATTGATTTTTGTAAATTATATAGTATTCTTTAATATCGCAGTGAATGATGTACTCTCTAAATCGGAATCAGTGTATTATTCACTGAAAGACAGTGAACAGCCTGATTTCAGTGGTATACTTATAACTATATCAATCAGTGACATATAAACTGCCTTTCAATGATAATACACTAATTCCAATCAGCGAGATCAGTGATATTACACTGATTCCGATTAGTGAGAGTACTCCTCTGAAAAACAGTGAATAATCACTGATTGATCACAGTTATAAGTATAGCACTGTAAATTAGTAAGATTTCAATGATTCAAATTTAAAGAGTATAGATGGTGTTATATAAAATGGGGACTTTTCAAAATTATTTTTATCTTGTTTGATCCTATTTTAAGTTTGAAATACTCGCTAGTTTAAATTGTCAATTTTTAATATTGGGTGCATTCAGTACTATAAACGTTTACTAAACAGCTAACTACTAACACTTGAATGTGAATTGGCTCTTACTTTTAGATCTGACCAATCATATTAGATTGCTACTTAGCCGCTCAATGAGCAATTACTGAATGCAACCAGTGAATATAATTCAATCGGTGTATGAACTCATAAATATTTCAAGAAAATTTTTTGTTTTTATATTTTATGTTAAGAGGATGTTAAATTCATTAGTTTACTGACTGAACAGCGATTTATACACATACGATTTACAATACATGATTTACAATATGTGAATATGATTTACGAAACATTAATACATCACTACATACTACTACATCAATATCGCACGCATGTAACGGGCAAATTTTCAAGCACTCTATCTTTCATATTAGATTAATCACATCCAAGATTAATTCAAAGAATTTAAAGTTGCCTTTTCGTGTACATACTTTAAATCTAATGTTGTTTCATACGAACGGACTATAAAATTCTTGTACAAAGCAAATATTTAAATCTCACCTGATATCTCACATCGCTGATCAGCTATTATAATTTAATATAAACTTTCCTGATTGATGCTACACTAAAAAAATTCTAGGCAATGACTAATCTAACAATAAGTGAATGTGTGTGTTATCGCACTGTGCATTAACGGGATTCTCCCAACAGCTGTAGACGCCATATTGAACTAAAGTAGAGATCTAAAGTTCTTAAATTTTGCTCGTTTTCAACATAAAGTCAACCGGTTTGAGTTGGTTTCTATACTTTAATTGTGGAAAAAGATTTTCAAATCTGTAAATGCAATTAGAAAAGTGGCGTGCTGAAAAAATCGCGTTTGATCGGTAAATAGTGGTAATTACAGAGCAATTTTAACATCTCCTTAATCAATAGCTCTCAATCATTTCCGTAGAGAAGAAATCCGTACAATTTCTAATTTAGCGCCATTTATACGTCATCTACTAGATAGTCTGTGTTAATAAGAAACAACGTCATAATCTACAAAAATCAATAAATATTTCTACAAAAGTTACGTCTCAATTGCTTCAATACTCTTCTCTAAAAAAAATCTGCAAAACGAGTTTTTCTTTTCGGAACCAAGAACAATACGCACGGCATATTATACGTTTCTTTGATTATTTTTATTCTTTGACTTGTAGACTTTATGCGTCTTTCTTTGCGCGTATTAGCTTATCGAAAAGTCTATACGCACGACTTGTTCCTTATCAAGAAATCTACGTTTTAAATGGTAAAAAAATATCGTCCAACTTGCCATTTTATTGACTCTAAGATGGCGCGCCCTCTTATTGTAAGCAGCGAGCTTTTACTTTGCGCTCCGCCGTCTCTCTTTTGTTCTCCAACCTTTCGATTGATATCGTTAGCCGTTATGATCGGCTGAGAGGTGTATAAACCGTTTGCGCTGTTACGGTTCGAATTACTTCGCGCACCGTTGTTATCTCCCGCAAGTAATCGGCTCTCTCTTCCACGTGTGCGACCTGGCTTCTTCTCTTTTCTTAACGCGCGTACCAAACGGCATTATGACGGAACATACGCCGATATATCGCGTAGTGGAAAAGGTGCGTCGTGTTCAACGCCACGCTATTTTCTCGATGCGACGTAAGGGTATGAGTGCAAAGAAAATAGATTTTCTGCTTTCCAACAGCGCCAATCGGCGTCAGGAATATAAAGAAGAAAGTCGCCAATACTAGCATAGTTCTTCTAAAACGGCACTCCTTATTTTTTAAAAACTAAACATTGCACTGTATGAATGATAGAAACATGACCTGCTTAGATAATTAAAGAAATAAAAATCGATACATTATTTTTACATAAAATCTGCCAAAAACACAAATTTTTGAAAAACGAGAAAATAAAATTTACACTATTTCCTTTTGCAAACTGCATACTTTAAATAATATTGAGTATATTATTGATAACATTAGATCATTTTATATGTTTGTAGCTTCTTGTTTTGTTTATATTATATTTATTTCTTTCATATTTTCCTCGTAGCGTGGTTTGAAACATAAAATCACTGTGCAGCGTAAACAATTATTAACTTCCACAATTTTCAACTACTGTTGGCAGATGTTTCATGAATTTTTGCACATTTTCTTTAGTTGAAAATAGCGTCTGACACGATAGATAATAAGGTGCCAAAAAATGTATAAAAAGGTAAAATCCAATTCTCGTTTTTTAATTTTGTAAACCTTGTTGTTTAATACATAAAAATATATTTTATTACTTAGTATCAATTTATTTTATAGTTATTCCTAATTTACGAAGCCGTGTCTGAATTCTGTTATTACTGCCTATTGTGAAGATTTTGAGGTCTAATTTCTCAGACGCTATTTTTGGGGTTATGTTGCAAAAACATCAACTATTATAAAATACGAATGAAACAATGTTATAAAAACTACTACATCATCTCATAAAAGACACTTAATAGTTTGTATTCATGTTTTTACTTTTGTTTAAGAAATATCATCTATTAATATAAAAACAAAGGTATGCCAGTATTGGTGACTTTCGCCTATCAAATCAATAATTACAGGCTCATATGAGAGCAAAAATATAAAATTATCTTTAAAGAATTTTATAAACAAACATAACTTGCTTACATGAAAAAAATTTGTATAGCTGCATCAAGAAACATATATTCATGTTCATTCAATAATCATTTTTATGAATTGATAGAAAAAAATATCGGATAGGAAATAATAATATTTTCAAACCATGAATTAGAATTTTTTAACATTATTATTATATTATAAAAACAATTATATTGTGTTCTTTAGATGACTATTATAATATTAAAATAAAAATATATTTTGCTTAAAATTTAAGATTATCGGGAACTCTTCAAAGAAAATTTTATATTCTTTCCTATATATGAGACAAAGATTGTTGATTTCATACTAATTTTTTTTCTGTGCACGCTTTCTAAACAATCATTGTAGAGAGACATCTTTTCTAATATAATAACACTTATTCATAGTATTAACTATTAACACTCTATTCATAGTATTTTCACAAGCTAATTTCAGTTGGATTTATACGTCGGCATATCTCATTTTGCGCGGATTAGAATAAAGCGTTACTTTATAAAATAAAGAATTTCGAACCGTTCACGTTGTAAATTAGAAAAATAAGCGTGATTCCCCCTTCCCCTCCTGAGCAAAAAGTAACACCGTCGGCTAACAATAGGCGGAACGGGAACTCATCCGTCGAGTCTTATCTAGAAAAACCTGCGCCGGAAGCGGAAAATAACGCGCTCTTTTTCTTACGAGCTACGCACGACTTAACTATTCGCTAATTAGCAGACCTTCCAAGCAGATATGTAACATTCCATAGCATTTGCAGTAAAACTTAGTAATAATAGCGACATAATGAACGTTGTGATTCGCTGACGCGTGATAATAGCGATTACAATTGACACGTTTCGTGCCGCACCAATTTTAGATAAATTGCTCACTATGCTGCGTGGGTCATCGGTGACCTACAGCATTTCTGTTTATATTTATTAAATATTTGTTAAATGAAATACATTCCATAATGGATAAAAACTACACTACTAAAAATTATTGTTATAAAGAAATCCTATGTACCAATATGTACTGCGTCATAAATAATTAAAGGGGTTTTCAAAAAATAAACGAATCTATTTTTTAAAAAATCTGAGTTATGACATTAAATCATTCTCTAAAAGTATCACATCGCAGATAATTTTATTCCGACAAAGAATCAAACAAGTTCTAAGATTCTTTGTATTTTCTTTAAATGAATACACAAAATTATTACACAATCAAAGTCTAAAACTTTATTCTTATATCTATTATGTATCCGGAGAAGTAATTATTATATTTATATAAAGAAAAATATAAAAGGATTGTTAAGAGCAATTTGTAAAATTTTATAAATAAAAAGTGAAAACATTATTGCTTTATAAGTATTTCAAATATTTCCTTTTAATTGTTATTAATATTATAAAAAAAATAAATGTAAAATATTATGAGCTAAATAGACAGGATCTAAATATAAAATTCCCGCAAGAAATAAATAAGTTCCGAGTTTTTTTTCTTTTAAACAGGTTCTCAATATTAATCAAAGTCTAAAATTTTGATACCTATTATACGTACAAGAGGAAAATTAGTATATTTACACAATAAATAGTTTTAAATGATAAGTTCTTTGTTTCCTGAAAATTTAACTTATGGACTTGTTTAATTTTTTTGTAGGAAATCTCCTTCTATTAATATTTTAATTCAATGACTTTGGAAATCCTTCGATTATACAGATCTGCGAGATTTTATTTGAAAATTATAAACAATGTACTATGTAATTTTATGTGCTGAACACGAATTTGGATGCAGAAATTGCCTTTCATCTCAGGTTTTTGAGATAAATGAGATAAAATGGCCCAAAAAACACGATTTTCATAAAAATATTACAGAGAATATATTCATAAAAATATTACAGAGAAAGCAAATTATTTCCAATATTTTAACCGATGATAATCTTATGTAGTACTATCCTTTCTCTTCAATTTTTGTTTGCCAACGTGCCACTTTTTTGCCAGAGTTAGAAATTATGAACTTTTGAAAGTATTGGAGTACAATCCTTTAACAAATTAAAGCAATTGAGCACTATCATAGCTAAACCGAAAATAAGTATTTGAAAGAATTTTGAATGTCGCTGATATTAAATCTGTTAGATTTACGAAATTCAACATGGCGGATTCAACATAATAAATCTCTAATTTAAAATTTTAATAATATATCCGTACATGATATCAGAAATTTTATAATTATATTTTGTCATTTTCTTATATCAAAATACTTGTATTAAAAACGGCTTGAATGGAAAACCCAATATAGTTTACCGATGACTCACGCGGCACGGAATGTATTAATAGTAATAATAAATAATGATAGCTTCGTTCGATAGGAGATTTCGTTATACCATCGTTCATCCATTTCTTGTGCAACTTTAGCGATTTTGTAATCGCAGATTTCCGTCGTTGTCAGATTTGTTTCTCGCGTGTGTTCTTTGATCGAAAGCTGTTCTTTCATATACGAAACGCGTTTCTCGTTATTTCTGAAGGTAAACCTGGTTGGCGTTATGACGTTGATCCGACGATGGAGAAGAAACGAAGAGAGGGAGCGAATCAAGAGGTGGAAGAGGGTGAAAAGAAGGCGGCAAAAGCGTAGAAACAGTAGAAAATCGTGGATAGGGATCGCGAAAACGACCGACGACGGATGAATATCAAAGGAGAAGGGGAAGAAGAGAAGAAGGAGCAGGAGGAGGAGAGGATTCCCTCTTAGTTCCAGGCATCGGACTTTCGTGCGAGCTATGAGAACGTTCCCACTCCCACGTCCAAAGTGCTCTTTTCCTTTTCCTACGTGCCTCCTCTTTTCCTTCCCTCGCCGCGCGACTCTTCCTTTTCTTTCTTTCGTTATCTCCGTCTCCTCCATGCACGCGTCTTCCTTTCTTTCCTTGCACACCTACGTACGCACGTACGTACACCGGTTGAGCGATCGTGGTTCATCACGGTTCTTGCGCTCGAATATAGTTGCAGGGACGGAATAATGTCTGCGTAATATCCTGATCTTGATGACGAATCGGATAAATTAAAGGGATTGTTTGAAAATAAATGGTCGGAAGGTGTAAAAATATAGGAAAAGCTATAGAACACGCGATTGATATTTCTACAAAGATTATTAGATCTCGGATCACAGACACATTACTTTAAAGTAGAGACGCCTATAAATATCTACAGATGTTGACAAACATTCACGATTTTATCGCGCTTCTGTCACGCGTAAATTATCTAAACTGCCATATATTCTTCGTATATTCTATATTTAACTGAAGATCACAGAGATACAAGTCTATCAAGGGATCCCGCTGATATTTCGAACTTCCTTCCGTACGCATTATATCACATTATCCAAAATTATTTGGTTTCCCGGCTGTTCCTCATTTTTGTAAAAGGATCACGTGTACAAATATAGAATGTTGGTGACAACGCAGGCATTGAAAAAAACCTTTTTTTTTATTTATATAAAAAAGACCAGCTCAGTGGATTTTTTGAGGTTTATTTTTCAAGTTTTAGCGTTTTTATTTTTTATAATCCACTAATAAAATTCATTATTCAATTGATAATTCTATTATGAATCAATTTCAATTTAATTTATTTAATTTATTAATTAATATAATAGACGTACATATATCTACATTCCATACCAAATCGACTAGTCTTTGGACCCGATCATTGTTTATTTAATTAATTTTTCAAAAAAATGATTTCATCAGGTAAGGCCACTGCACCAGTCACTGGACAATCATTAATAAACGATTATTTCAGAAAAGTATTAAAATAATAAAACTTTAAAATAATAAATTACTAATTAATTGTATTTTTTATGATCTAATTTTCATAAAGATTTTATTAAAACATCATTTTTTATTTAAAAATATAATTATATTAAAATTTCATTTATATGTTTATTGACTAATTCATTTTTTTATTTGTCCATTGATTGATGCAGTAACCCTATGAGGTTTTAAATTTTTTGTTACGTATAGTATTTTTGTAAATTTGCTAAAAAAAAAATAAAAAATGAAATTTTTAACTGTAATTAATATTTGAATAAAAACGAAAATTAAAACAATTTAATTTTTTTAATTCTCTAAAAAATCGAAAAAAAAATGTTATTTTACTATAGGTGGATTTTTGTAGGTGAGTTAAGTGAGTCCAATACTCGGTGGATTTTATTGGTTTAAACACATCACATTAAACTCTGCAACAGAAAACTTACCCTGCCAACAAAGAAGCGGCGATAGCACTTGGCCGTGTCATCCTGGTCTATCCTGGGCTGCCAGGCTGGTTGCGCCGGTAACAATGCCCTGCCGGCAGAATCGAGGGTATGTCGATGATCGGTACCGTCGACCCAGTATCCGGACGGCGTGACGACTAAGGGCGGCTGGACACCAGTTGCAATTTGCTGTTGCAGAGCCGCTTCCATCAGCGCACGACCCAAGGGCGCATCTCCCACCGGCGATGGCGATAGCGCTGAGGTGTGATTGCTGGTCGCACTACTGGGACTTGATATTGTCCTGTCATCTCTCGGTGTCTGCAATAAAATTGCGAACAATTATTCATCTGAGATTAATTATTTGTGCGAAATATTGGAAGAAGTATTGTTACTGCATGTTGCTCGCAATCATATCATGTACTGATATAGAATACAGCAACTGACTGTGAGTCCATATTTGTTAGCAAATTAATACCTACACAATATGACAACTTTGGATAGCAAATTTGCCAACAACTTGCTGGCAATTTTGAAATAATCAAAATTTGTGCTGTTGCCATTGTGTTGCTATAATAGTTTATAGGATCATACTGTTATGTTGCTGACAACGCGAGATAATTTTTATATTATTTCTGTCTTGCTATTAAATTGCTGACAATACATACATGCATATATGTATATACATTGCTTCTCAATCGCTTTTTTTATTGTATTTTTAATTTTAGTTAAAAAGCAATTCTTTGGTGTTTTCATATAATTACTTTAGAGCTGCATATATTTGTATAAACATGTTTGTGCAAGTCTATCGGAACATCTAGATTTTAAATGATAAAACACACAATTATCGTATAAATATATACGTATAAATATATACGTTATTTTTAATAATTTCGAATACCAACATTGCTTGCATGTTGGTATTCGAAATTATTGCAGAAAGCATCATAAGCAATTACAAATTTGCACAAGCAATACTTTGCTCAAGTCGACCAAATATATTCAAGTAAACTTGTTAAGTTAACCGACACGTATACGAGTGTCCGATAAATCGCTCGCAGTATTTCGAGAAGTGATTAGGGACCTAAAAAAAAAGAAAAAAAAGCTGTTTAAACATAAATCTAGAAATAAGTCGTTTCCGAGTTATAGTCACTTTTTATGTTAAAAAATCGTAATTTATTTTTCATAATTATAATAATTATAATTAATTTTACTTTTTTAACAGAATTAATTTCATCTCAAACTATTTGAACGATAAATTACGATTTTTTAAACATAAATGTAGCTATAGCTCGGAAACAACTTATTCCGGACCTTATATGTTTATATAACTATTTTTCTCTTCTTCTTTTTGGATCCCGAATTATTTCCCGAAGTACTGCGAGAGATTTTCCGGACACCCTGTATATCATTTCAGTTAACTTGACAAATATACTTGACAATAACGTATATATTTACGATAACTGTGTTTTATCATTTAAAATCTAGATGTTCCGATAGACTTGCACAAACATGTTTATACAAATATATGCAGCTCTAAAGTAATTATATGAAACACACCAAAGAATTGATCTTTAACTAAAATTAAAAATACAATAGCGACAATAAAAAAAAGCGATTGAGAAGCAATTGTTTTATAAGAATAAATTTTAAAGAAAATAAGTGTAGGGTTATTTGCTAAGTAAAAAATTGTGACTGTTTTCGTGTAATAGCATTAATACTATTAATTAATTAAGTTGCGCAATTATGGATGTATAAGGAGCAATTAAAGAGCAATTCTTTTTTGTATGTTTCAATATAATTATACTTTTATTCGCAATGCCAACTTCCAATTGGTCTGAAGTGAGTTGCCACATCGCTACACACACTCCGATTTACTTGAACAGTGACTTAAATAAATCAAATGTTTTATTCATATTTCCTGAAGTTAAAATAACTGTGCAGTTTTATCATCTATATCGACACAATTGACAAGCGTACTTGCGCATGCATACTTGACAAGTTTACTTGAACGCGAGTTTTCGGCTTTAGATACACTTTCTTGTCTAGAATCTTTCCATGAATTTTTCAATTAAACGATATTCAATATCAATATTATTATTAACCTTTAAACTATAATGTCGGTCTTACAGACCGCTATTGAAACTTTACTTGTCAATAACTTCCTTGATATCTACAAAAGGCATTCTGAACTCATAGTACCTTCATATGCCATTTATCCCCACCAAACATTATCATTCGTTAGAAACATGTAAAACGGTTGAAAAATTGTAAGTGGTCCCACAGACTAAAGTTTACCGTTTACGTTACTTTTTCGCAGTATTGGGCATGTATAGTATGTATTTCTTCATCTATATCTTATTTACACATTTTAACTCTTATTTTACTGATGTAATGTTATAATTTATTTTTGAAATTTTTCGAATAGAAGTGGCGATTTTTTGAAAATTAGCCTTTTTCGAACTTTGACCCTAAATAACTCCCGAACGGGCTAACGTATCAACCTTCGCTTGGTACCAAAAATTTTCTTATTTTTATTTCAAATGATATATTACAATATAGAGGGTTCCATTTGAAATATTTGAGTTGGTGTTCCGCAAGAGCACCCCTTGAGGAGGGCAATCTCTGTAATCCCCTTAAAAATAAGCCTCTCGAAATGATCAAACATGTATTTCACGGTTTTTCATAATTTTAAAATATAGCGTTTCCGAAATATAGCGAATATAAAGTTCTACAAACTTTAGAGATACTTTGCATACGAAATTTCTTGCTAATCCTCACATTAAAACATCTCTTTCTCCGCCTCCCATTTTTACAAGTATTCAGTATAATACATTTTGAAAATATACATTTTTTATTATAAAAAACTTAGAAACAGCGGAAACATAATAGCGGTCTGTCAGACCGCTGTTTGCCAATAGTGTGATTTTTTCGAATGTTACAGTTTAAGAGTTAAACACGAATCGAAAACACAAAACGTCGATACTTCTAACCTCTTTTAACAAAAGTAAACATACTAATTTATTTAAAGTCTAATCAACATTCGTACGAGATATTTTAATCAGGGTTAGTAAAAGTTATGTTTTAAACATTTAATTTTTAAATAGATAGGTGGTCAAAAGTTATGTAAGTAGGGGTGCTGACCATACCCCAAAGAAATATTATTGTCATATTTTTCATTAGTATATGTTATATTAGTATAATATAGTTATGTTATATTTAAATTTATACTAGTTGAAACCTTAGAACTTGGGAGATAAAGAAATGTAAAAAAATAAACTTTAAGACTTGTGGACAATACTTTCTATTTTTCTTTTCCAAAATAAGATTTCTAATCCTGCATTTCTTCGTTGCCTAGGGTGTTATGGCCTACTTACCTAAAGGTTAAACACATAATGTTTAAAATCATGTTTTAAAAACGTTTTAAACACATAACATATTATGTGTATAAAACATGTTTAAAATATGATTTGTCTCAATTCTGATTTAGATAGATATTGACATTGAATAAAGTAACATTTTATTGCCATAATTATAAATTGAGGAATTTTCCTAGTATGCAACTAGAGAGAATATAGTTTGTTAAAAAGTAGCAGAGAATTTCCTTAATTTTATTCCTTTAATTAGATAATTTTGTTTGCATTTAATAATTAAATGCTATCTTGTGCCGTCAATATTAATATTCAATACTATTATAATATTAATCACGAATCTAATGAGAAAGCACGATACAGAACATCGATACTTGTCCGTTCATTAATTCATCCGAAGTTTGATCTACATTTGTATAAGATATTTTGATAAATATTGACATACAAAAGAAATAACATTATAATAGTCATATAATTATAGATTGAGGCATTTTATTTTCTTAGTATGCAAACAGGATATCGTTTATTTAAAATGTTTAAAAAATGTCTTTAACTTTATTCCTTCAATTAAATACTTTTGTTTCGTATTTAAGAATTAAATGCTACCTTGCGCTTAACATCGATATTCAATATTATAATTAATCACGAATTTAATGAAAAGCACAATACATCGATCCTTCTACTTCTATCTCGTCCTATTCATTAATTTAGTCTGATCTACATTCATACGAGATGTTTCCGATAAATATTGATATATGAAAGAAGTGACACATTATTGTATGATAATTATAGATTGAGGAATCTTACTTTCCTAATGTACAGCTAGAAAATCGTTTGTTGAAACAATTTCTTTAATTTTCTTATTAAATTTTAATTATTTGTAGTAGTCTTGATCCGGGACTGCTGAATTTTTGTACATCAATTTGGTTTTTTTCAGATACGTATCATTTGGGTTTTATTTTTTTTTTAATTAATTAAATTACATACCACACACACACACACACACACACACACCCACACACACACACCCACCCACCCACACATCTTTATAATTGGCCTAAAACACAATTTTATGATATCATTATATTTTAAAGAGCAATTAAAAATATATTACCACACTTGGGTTAGATTAGGAAGATTTTTAAATAGAAATACAAATATATATACATACTACTTGGATTTGTGTGTGATACAATAGCTTTTTATTCGAAGAACATATATACTTGACTTCTATTTTCTTACCTTTTTTAAATAGTAATTTTACAATTATTTGTTAGATTTGTAGTAAATTTCCGTAAATTTTTTTTCAATTAAATTTCTTTAATGACACTTTTGTTTGTATTTAGGAATTAAATGCTACCTTGTATTCAATATCGATATTCAATAATATTGTTAATTACGAATCCGAGGGAGAAGCACAATACAGAACATCGATACTCCCACATCAAGTTCCTTCTGTTGATGTCACCGGGCGTTATTGACTTGTTTATCAGTCGCCAATGTTCGATTGCTCGTTTTCGTGGCCGGCGACGTTGATTGCCTCGTATTGCTCATATATACGTCTCTCTTTCTCTCTGTCCTTCGAGGCAAACGTAATCGATCCCGGTAGGAAGAAGCGCGACCGAGAAGGAGCTCGCGCCGCGCGTCGTAAACGTCGTAGAGAGATCGAGGCGAGTAGGTCGAACGGTACGGCAACGATTCTACACTGCGCTGACGATAGCTGGAGAAACGGAAACGATATACATCCACGTGTCACCGTACACCGAGCGCACCCACGCAGAGATCCCGTGGACGCCAACCGGTCAGATATCGACTGTTACTCGATACGAGGTACTCAGTACTCGTCTCACGGCGAAGCGCAGCATTGGTAATATATGTAACTCTAAGCGTCTCTCGCCCACGCGCGCGGAAACACGTCGAGTGGATAATTAATAGCTTATTCGACGGGGCATTAATGTCCACGTAATGTCGGTGACACTTAACGGCGAATACGGCCGGTTTTATCTTGCTACAATATAGTCGACGTGAAATGTCTCGTACTTTCTTTTTGCTTCAGATAACGATCTTCGATTATTTTAATAGAAGAAGAAAAGCGGCGTTCTCCACTCGCGATTAGTCGCGTGCAGTTAAGCGCTATCACTTTTGCGAAGTTAATGCGCACAGTGCACCTGCAGATTTCTCCAGCTGCGTAAAATGCGGTCGCGCATAAAAGTGCGTTTTCTCTAGGTCTTCATTGGGGAAGATCGTGACCTACTCGTGTCGAGCATAAACAATTATTTTGCGCCCAAGCATAATTTAAATCCAATTCCGAATCACTAACACGACGCTTAAACTCGACTTTTTCTACTTGTCTTTCGGATTTAATTCGAGACACAAACTATAAATATTCTCTCAAATATGTATTTGATATCAATTATTATTAGATACACTAAAATCAATAGCACAACGAGTAATCGTTTCCCATAAATTTTGGATGCTACGATTCTATTTACCAATGCTGTATCTAGTTAATTACTAGAATTGCACCACACAGCACAGGATTTCTAGTAATATACTAGATCGCATGCGATCTAGCAAGAAAAATCGCACCATGTGCCCGTAGCTTTACTAAATATTTAGAAAAGTAAAATTATTTTTGGTTACATTGACCAAATATTTAATTGATACTATTTCACTATACATTTGGTAGTTATAACCAGACTTTTTTTTCAGTGTGTAATCAATGTGATATGTGATATATTAATTTTTGCTACTTTTGCTTGTAGGATGCTTTAATCAACTAATCTTTTATTACGTAATTAAGAATATTTCTAGAACCTTTTTTCATCCCTCTCCGTCCTTTCCACAAGATTTATTTCTGCGTCCAAAGCACCTCCTCGCTGCAGTGACAACGGTAACAAACAAATGCTGCACATCTTTTGGTCCAGTTTCTTTGAATATACTTTGTTCGGTTAAATCCCTGGGCGTATGTCATAGCAGATATGGAATATGAAATATCTTGCTGAAGACATACTTTACATTAATAATATGTTTGTCAGCCTCGACTGCTGTGATGGTAAACAATTGGACGAGTATAACAGTTTTAAAATACCAGAACTGTTTTCTGCAAGGGTTTGAGGATCTAGAACTATTTAAGCATCAAAATTATTAAATTGATTAGCAATTTAATTTTCGTGATATTACATTTCTGGGTTCTCTTTAAAAGCTGTGTTTTAAGTTCGGCAAATATGCGGCGCGCAGTTTAAGGAATCTTACAAATGTTTGTAAATTCATTTAGAAAATATTGAGCATTAAGATCTGCTTTCAACCAGTATAGCCATTTTCAAATTGATACACTTCCCAGTCTTATTAGGTTTTTTCGTTTGTGTTGTAAAACTATTTAATTTTTAATACTTCTATTATTACCTACAAATACACTTGATAAGTATAGACGAGATGATCAAAATGGGCGAAGTTCTTTACAATTAAAAAAGAGCTATTTTAATATATTTCAGTATTGGAATATTATAACTGCAATATATGATGTGTTGGCAAAACTTTATTATTAAAACTGCATGTTGGGACTTTCAGCCCTTAAAAGAAACTTGTGTTGATTAACAAGATATTTGTAATTACAATAATATACAGTCTGTTGCGTCAAAGTTGCAATCTTATTTATAATAGGCTATTAAGGATTCAATAAATATTTTTTATATTACATGTTCAAGCTTAAAGGTCATTGGATACTAATCTGATGTCAAAATTGATAAATTCAATTTAAATGGTATATAAAAAATTATTCCAAAATTTTTTTAATTTTGACACGAGATTAATATTTAGTAACGTGAAAAATCCTTAAGTTTAAATAAAATAATTAAACAATATTTGATAGATTCTTAATGACATGTATATATCGCAGCTTTAACGCAATAAAAATCAAATCCTATATTAATCATAAAAATCTTTGAAAATGATCGGCACAACAAATTCCTTTTAAGGGCTAAAAGTCTTAATTTTGATTGCAATAAAACTTTTTCAACACGTCACATATATAGTTATGATATGAAAATACATTAAAACAGCTCTTTTTAACAACTTAAATCATAAATTTTTCAAAATTGTGACAGAATAGAGCAATTTGGTAAATAGGATAGTATTCAGCGTCTAACAAAACTAGAGGAATTTTGGTCTTGTACATTTTTTTGTTGAATCGTGTATCAAAGATAAGAAGTAGTATATACTGAAAAAACTTGCCACTCGTTACAAGTTCTCTGCAAACATTTGATCGGGAGAATTCGATCGAGTTCCAAAGGCGCGCACGCGATCGGTCGCTGGGATCGATATACATTATGACCTCTCGGTCAAATAACATTCTATTCTCATGGAGGTGCAACCCGCGATAGCTTTATCGATTCAACGACGCGAGCGGGATTACATTACCACGTGCCTCGTTTGCTCGTGCACGTGTGCCGCATACAACCGATACGCGAATGACATCGAAGCACCGACGCCGATTTAGTTATCAAATGTCACTATGAAGCAACACGGAGTAATCGGTCGACCCTAATTGGACGGTCAAATTGAGGATTATTAATGTGTCGATCGCGAGTTAATTATCATTCACACGACGCCACGATGCGGTAATTGCAATGATTTTTTGGCTGGATCACATTAACAATCAAACCGTGACCGCTTCCAGCTCGAGCATATACAGCTTGATTTTAGCAATATTGGAGATATACTGAGAAAAGACTTTAATAATCAAGCCTGGATGGTTGTTAAGCTTTGGTGAAATAGTTTCAAATTAAATATTCAAGTTGACCTTTCGCAAGACACGTGCATAAAAGTCAAAAGTTTAGTCACGTAGAGCCCATGAGACCCTGAAATAAAAATCTTTCAGATTCAGTATAAATGCAATATTAGTTTTTCTCATTTTATTATTTACAAGGACACAGCGCTAGTACTGGGTTTTTTTTAAAAAGATTTTGCGCTTTTAATTACATCTGGAGTTCAGCGAACTCCACATGATTTGAAAAAAAATTAATACAATGTTATTTTCAATAATATTTAGTAATCGTTTGGTAAAACCGATTGGTTACTAAATTTATAATTACTAAATTATTAAATCTGATTATTATTAATATAATTATTAAATAGTACTAAATTATTTGGTTATATTAATCAAGCATTTAATTGAAATTAAATATTTCACTAAAGTTTGATTATTATTACCAAACTTTTTTTTCAATGTACTTTAAATCATCAAAAAGAAGTTGACTAACTGCTTAACAATGACTGCGTTCGAATATACACTGTCAGTACTAAAAATCTATGTATTGTTTACATTGCGTACTCTCTAAATTCTTTGGAGTGAAATCTCACTTTTTTGGAGTAGAATCTCACTCTAAAAGAGTGAAAATCCAGCCAGTCAGCTGGATTTCCATTCCAAAGAATTTAGAGAATATACTATAGATTTTCAGTACTGACTGTGAATTTCGGAACGTAGTCAATATCTGCCCTGCATTTTATCTCATCATGTAAAACGTCCCATATTTCTTATACTATAGTAGAATTTTCACAACTGTAAGCATATAGTGATAAAATATTTTTATAATGAAAATTAAAGCAACTATACATGAGTTAGAATAGGATCCTTGAATAGGAATACAAAGATATACTAAAGTTTTATTACATATCCTATATCCTTAAAATATAATTGTTGTACAACTACTTAAAAAAATTATATACATATATATATATATCCTTGAAAAAAATCACAAAATTGTTTTATCTAACTCAACCTAAGTAATATACATTTGCGGTTATATCTTTAAAGATAATTTCATGAACCTTATGTCATTTGTCATGTCTGTTCAATTTTATATCGGTTATATCATTTAAACAATGTAGAGGTAAATTCGAGAATTGTTTAAAAATTTGGGCTGAAGATGGTTAAATAAAACCGAAATGTCCCTGTAAATAAATAAACTATCAATTATATATAAATAACATCGGTTGCCTGCTCGCTATAGTTGACTTTTTCTTATTATATTATTGCTTTTGTTACACTGAGAGGAAATATTTGGTATGGTTTGGTTGAATAGTAAATAAATGAATTTTATAGTTATAATTACTAAATATATAATTGTTTTAACCAAACAATTATTTTCACACAACAAATTACAAAAAGTTTTGTTAAATGTCTAAGTTTTTGTACCAGTAACTACAAAATTCATTTAATCACTATTCAACTAAACTTTGGTTGATCTTATCAAACGATTTCTCTCAATGTAGGTCGAGCTAGATATTGATATTGTTTTTAATTCGTATTATTAAATTATCTTATAGACTAAGTTTTATAAAAATCGATTTTAATGTATAAAATAAAGGGATTGATCTCAAAAGGAATCGTTCATCTATAAAGGATGATTTTATCGCAATTGCAGCTAGGGATAAAGATTTCTTTAGAATTTCGTACATTACATAGAGCTTTTTTCTCGCATTCTCGTTTCACTATCGTCGTAGGCAATACGGATGAAGCAAAGAGCCTCAGCATACCCAATTCCAGCTCACTCGAAACTTATTCCAATGGAACCATTCTATTTCGAGTCCGGTTCCGTTCGAACAGTGCAACAGAATGAACACGATTTTAACGAAGCGAAGCAAAGAGGAAAAACGGCAGAGTGGCGTGAAACGCGGTTTAAAAGTAATGCGGATGTGGCCTCTCGGATTACGTTTCTTCAAAGTCTTTCTCGTCGATTTTTCTATGTTCTTCCTCTTGCGAGAGCACTTTCAATCACTCATGTGTCTTCGGAAAAAGAAAGGAAAAAAAAAAAGAGAGAAAGAGATTTCCCTTTCGTCCGCTAATTTTAAGCACCTCTAATTTCGAATGTGAGCAGGAAAAAATCTGGAGATGGAAGTGTTCAGAAAAAAAAGAGAAGAGGCGACAGAGACAGGGAATGTGCGCAGCCTCCTTCGCCAAATATAAACTCCGGCATGGCAGTCTGTAGGTAAAGGACTGGAGAAACAAATATCGCAAAACGCTTTGGTTTTGGTTTGGTACATACCCGTTATATTTAGAGTACTTTCGAAGTTCGGTCACGATCGTGACTTTGGATAGACTCCTACTAATTGGAACATTTGGAAATGCGCGCGTGCATTTACCATTTCTTCCGTCGAAGTCAGCTGAAGTTGTTCGGTTGTTGAATAAGTTATTAAATATGTAACATGTCTTTCGAGACACTTTAATATCGAATAACTTGATGACTTTCGAAAGCCAATCGAGAAGAGCCCGCCACGGCCTCGATAACACATACGCCGATATTCAGCAGCAGCAGCTGCTGATATATTATTACTGGTACCACCTGCCGCGACACCATATGCTCATACTATTAGCACCCACTGCCCGCTTTTATGGTGACCCACGTTCGCCGTGTGATCGTGTAACGGATGGAACGTGTACTTTACAGGTGACTCCAAAGCCGCCCCGACTTCTCAAAGTTGGTCGAACAAGAATAAAGTTAAGTTCACTAGGAAAAATATTTTATTGTAACAACAAATAATTTGGTTAAAGTGTACTGAACAAAATTATTTAGTTAATATAAATAAATATTGTATTTTGTTTATTCACATGTATTTCATAGAAGCAAGCAAATTTTTTGTTATATTTATATTATTATACAATTTTTTGTTTTACAAAACAAAAAATTTAGTTACGTCTGCGAAATACATGAAATATAAAAAAATATTTATTATTAAGTAAATATTAATTTATATTAACTAAATAGTTTTTGTTCGGTACATTTAAATCATGTATTGTGACAAGAAAACGTTTTTCTTACTACAGTTAGCGAGCAGAATTTTGCATAAAATCGATAAGAAATTGGATTCTAATTAGGATTCTGAAGAAAAGAAACACAAACTCTCAATGTGCAACTATATAAAGTACATTATAATATACAAATTTTTTGAAGATAAATAACCGATGCATTTTCAATTAAACAGTATGATTTGTTCTATGTAAGAATATCTACTAAAAAGTCAGGCATTACATAGTAAAATGTTGTATATTAAAAGAGATAATAAATTCAAAACTTCGAAAAAATCGATTTTTTTCTGATTTTTTTATTTTCATTTTTATTTCCTTTTTTTGCATTTTCTTAAAGTATTTAAGCTATTGTTTGGCACTTGTTCCTAATATTAATTAGGAAAGAGAAAAGTAAATTCCATTCCAATTGCCAAAGAATACTGTTTGCGGATACTTAAATGCGTTTTTCTTGAAACAATGTTTTGAAAATTGATCACGATATCTCAAAAATTATTTGATCGATTTAGCTAAAATTTTTACCTTCTTTATTATTTAATTATCTTTCACATAAAACTTTTTAAATAAAAATATCCAGTTTTTTATTAACAATTTTTTGTTAACAAAAATTCTCAAATTTTATGCAAAAATCGCGTTTTTTTATTTGAAACAATTTCGTCATTTTCTAAAAAATCAAAAGCATAAATCAAAAGAGCTAAACTCGGAGGAAGTTAAATTATGTAATATGATTTTTAAGCTCTTAGGTTTCAAAACATTCTGTAAAATGTTACAGTAATTACCGCAAATTACTTTTTAATAGGCGTGATCCGCACCAATGAAGCTGTAAGTATTGTACATAAATAAATGTGCATAAAATTTTTTTTAAACATTGATAAGAGTGCATTATATTTAATAAAGAAAACTTGTTATTTCATTAATTACTTTTTTTTCTTTAAGAAATCCCTGAAAAACTATATTTAGTCTTTTCAAACTATTTCCCGTTAAATGTAATCGTCTAGCCTTCGCGAGTTTACAATCAGCACTGGATCTTTAATGATTCGTTCCACTTCTTAGCGTTCGATTAATTTTTCAAATTCTCGCAATACCGCTTTTGCTGATCGCGATATATCAAATAACACGAACAGCGATACACATGCCTGCGTATAATTCCCCGCGCGATTCAACCGCGCGCCGATGTAACGTCCGCGATGCGTGCACATGCACCACGCACTCTATTTCCGTCCCGGAGAATCCGAGGTGAAACTCCTTACTATCGAAACGCGCCCGCGCGTCTTCGGCATTTACGGCGGTTTATTAACGTGAGAGTCGACACGTATATACGCGGTTGCGGGAATAACGAGTGGAATAATGTCCCTCGTTATGTGCCTTTTCGTTGCAAACGTCCGTCCCCGCCGGCAAATGGCAATTTTTTCCCATGAATTAATTAATTACGATGAGCGCTGGCTTGGTTAAATAAGAAATTGACGCGCGTAATATTGTATATATTGCGCTAATGAGATCCTGCAACGATGATAATGATCAAACGCGAGAATTACATTAATATATCGTTTTCAATTAGGGGCACAACGGATTCTAAAAACTGAGAAAAAATGAGAAAAAATTGATTTATCTGGATTAACTCTAAATCAATTTGGATTGCTTAATTTACAATATATACAAATTACGTCAAGCTGTTAAATGACTGTTGCACAAGTCTTTTCATTAACTTTAATTAACTATAGATTTCTTATATTATTATCACGTGCGATTGTAAGAATTCCTGGCTTCTGCCATCTATCTGCAATTAATTGACGCTGATTTAATGGGAAGACTGCGTACTAAGTTCTGGAGAAAGTTGCGTTCGCGTTTTGTAAGAGCACAAGGGCTGATTGTATTCGATTGGCTTATCTAAAGTGATTCACGTGGCTGAGTCACACACGTGCGAGGGAGCAGACGAGTCTTGAGAGATCCATTCGGACTCTGTCAATTGAACGAAATAAAAGGTCACATCCGATACGCGATTCGAATGATTTTATTAGCTTAAGTTCGTGTTAAGCTTAATTAGGAAACGGGAGAAATGAGGAGCAAAGCAGAATCCCCAAGATAGTTTCATTTGACGCGTACCTACTTTGGCATCTTCTTTCGTCAGCATAAAAAATAAATTACTATATACTTTAATATAAATATTACAAATTTCATAATTATGAATTTAGATCAAAGCGCAGCTTTATTTTTGTTTTAATTCTTTGCACAAATATTTTTTTAAATATATTGTATATGTTGTTTTTGAATCTTATTACATGAAGAATTTTTAAAATCACTGATTGTTAATCTGAAATCAAAATTTAAAAAATAAAACTTGCAGATTCAATATGACCACTAAATTAAAACGTTAACCCTTAAACACACCGATTTTGTAAAATACGGAAACACATTTGCGACACATCTGAGAGACTTTTTCAACTTTGAGAAGCTATAACTTTGATTAAAATCAATATTTTTCAACA
>QKQZ01009682.1:0-49825 GCA_003595255.1 Solenopsis fugax | reverse complement strand
TATATATATATATATACACATGTGTATTTCTTTGAATATATAATACATGATAAAAAAAATTGTACATATTTAGACGTGCCGATTTAGTTTTAAATCTTCTTTCCTTTTCCCAAATATTCTTTTCATGACGTTTGAGAACTACATTTAGCTTCTAATTTTTCAGAATTAAATCTTCTATATATATAAAGGAAATACTTATAAATTACTTTTGATACATAAATTAAAGGATAGAAAATGTTTTACAGTCATATAGCACATTTAAATTAATTAGTTTAACAACATACGTGCTAATGGTTATTAGTTATATTTATTATTCTCTAACCCAATCTTTCACTAATATTTTATGGTCCATCTATCCACTTTTATAAATAATTTGACTTTCTATTTTAAAAGCAAAATGATATAAAGTAGGAAAATATTTTCTCGCATAGAAGAAGCATAAAAGAATCATTTACATAAATTACATCAGAGTTACATCATTAACCAAATATAGGTAATCATTTATAACTTGGAAACTTTTGTAGCTTCGACATTTTCACATTACAATTCTCCACGTTAATTAAGTTTAAAAATACGTTATTAACATATCGTATCCGTACGATTATGCGGGTCATACTGTATTATACACATATAAATCAATTCCGGCTCTATTCATCCGATTTAACCACAAGAACATGCGAATCGGACAGGGGACAAAGAGAGGGCCTGTGTCGCTGCACAGATTATGCCAGAGCGAAGGAGGCAGAAAGGGAGGGTCTCGCGAGGACTGACTTGTCTGAAACGTGGGCGGGTAGAAACTGGTTCTCGCGTGTCCACCGAAAGGAACGAGAAAAGAGCTCCTCGTCTCCTTTACCTGTGCGATTGGACCCCTTGTTCTTCTCGGTAGTGGTAAAGGGGATCGGCTGACCTGCGCTCGTCAACCGGGCACACGCGTGCCCCAGCTTCGCTGCCTATCTG
The DNA here is from genome assembly GCA_003595255.1 of Solenopsis fugax. Lineage (NCBI taxonomy): Eukaryota > Metazoa > Arthropoda > Insecta > Hymenoptera > Formicidae > Solenopsis > Solenopsis fugax. The sequence goes on along the minus strand of QKQZ01009682.1, from coordinate 48,868 downwards.
TGTGAAGTCGCAATTCTGGTGATCCGCTTGTTTCGATCTTGCCTCGTGCCGGCATACGCGTATTACGAGGGCCCGGTACCGGAGGAGGCACGGGCGAGACGACGACGACGACATACGTCGGGGTCCGGGGCCCATGGCAACACCGTTGTATGTCGCCGGCCCCGGCGTGAGTCAGACGTGCCCCGACATTGCTCGCACATACGTGGGCCCGTTCGTATGCATATGCGCTCGAGGCGGGAGCCCGCGTGCTCGATTCTTCTCTTTTCTCTTCTCTCCCTTGCTTTGGTTCCCGCGAGACCGCTCGCTGCGGCCCGATCAGCGGCTACGCGCTTAACACGCAGAGTGCTAATAATTCTCCGCTCGCAGTCGGCCGAACGGTAATTTTCCACTTTGCTCGGGAATTGATTGCTCTACGGAAATGGGAAATCGTCGCAAATACACTGCAGTTACAGAATCATTCGAAAAAAATAAAAAAAATAAAAAAACGAACATAACTGAACGTAGCAATCTTATGACACGCCATGTCGCGGTCTCTCGTAGATGGCTACGATCATTGAGTTTTACTCGCGGAGCGACATTGAAAGCACAAAGAGTTGAATTACTATCACTTAATATCAATCGGGATATGTGGGACGCGAAAATGAAGAAAGAAGAAGCGCGCAAATAGAGTTAATGCACGGTGTGAACGAAAACGGCGCCACATCCCTTCTTTCTGATACAGCTGATCGTTTTTGCTCCTTTATTAACCTTTATACGACATCACGAACGTCTAAACTCGTAATTTGTATTGTCAGACACATTTAAACTCGACTTCGCATCGTACAATATAGACCATTGGTCGTTGACCTCCGTCCGAAAGGGGAGATATTTTAGAACCGAATATTCCGTAGCACTGATTTGCATTACGATTAAAACGGATTTTATTTTGTCATTATCAAAAACGGAAATTCAAATAATAAAACTAGAGAAATTTATAATAACCATATAAGCGCTATAATATTATTTAATATTAAATAATATTCCTGAAATATTAATAAAAAATGGTTATATGTCTGCTCCTGATAATATTATATGAATATTATGTGAAGAAGTAAATAATATTTCAATATTTTTAATTATTATAACTTTTAAATGTAATAATTATAAAGTTTATGAATATTTTATGCATAATTCACATTAATTTTTGATCAGAATAATATTCATAGAACATTTTCATAATATTCCACGGATATTGAAGTAATTTCCCACCAATTATGTAAAAACGGACATATAACATTAACACAATATTCCCATAATATTGTAATTAAAATAATACATTTTAAAAATATTGAATAAAATTCTTGGAATATTTTAATATTAATTTAATTTTTAATAATATTTGTTTCATATTCTAGAATATTGTGTGCTTATAGGAAATAGATTTAAAGATGGAAATTTTATAATTCTTTTAACGGAGACTGAAGTTGTCATTTACCGTGCGTTAACAACAATTTTTTTTATTTGGATGAAGGATCTTTTTTGTGATTGGAATTATTCTTATATAATTACTTATATAAATGTGAAAGGTAATATACGTTATTAATTGTTCTGTTTTTATCTATTGTCGTATCTTTAAGGATGTTATTATTCAATGACCTCGTTTAAACGTATATACTCAATTTATACTCTTCTTATGTACTCCTTTATGATTTATGAACCAGTCGATTGCTATTTAATTGAAAATCAGAACTTCCAAGTTCGTAAATAAGATGTTATGATTTTGCAGTTATTATTTCTTCACGCTATGATTTCCCATTTCCATAGCGCAATCACGATATATTTACTCAGATACAAAGAAAACATTTTAAATTTGCATCTTTATTGCACACGATGTAAAACATCGTATAAAACATCTTAAATACTTTAAAAAGAAACTGAGAAGTTCTGAGAACATTCTAAGTTCTAGACACAGGGGTTCTAAGAATATATTATCGAAAGGTTTTTTTAAAAAGGTGTATAATGATTCTTATATTAATAAATAAAGCGATAATCTGAAAGCTATTGCTCTTGGATCTAAAGAGTCTCTTTGCAGAATATAATTATGCTTACACTGCACACATACAGTATGAAATAATTCCTAGAAGATTAAAGATTAATGCTCCATATGCGTAACATCGAGAAAGTATAAAGTCGAAGCGTTCATCAAAATCGTCGGGGTGTGTCGCATGAACGTTTCTTCGAAGCATCGAAGTTACGTCTAAAATTGGAGGTCAGGTGTAAGAAAACAGAATGTGTATTCTCACTGTCGCCGGGCTTATTGTTAGAGAAGTTTCCCTACGGGTCGGAGTTTCGACGCAAACTTCTCGAAAGGGCTAGACGTTCGCTCGGAAGGCGAACTCGCGGATGTATCTCGAATTCATAGAATGTTAATAATGCAACGCGTATGAATGTGGGCGTCGATACGTTCGATCTTCTTCATTGTCCGTAGATATCCGCAGATTTCGATGCGAACTTACGCGTGCGGTGCGAAAAGCAATTGGGACACTCGAGGTGTGATGGAAGAAAACTCGCGATAAAACACCGCGCGAGGGATTGAAGCTATTTATCGTGCAGATCGTCGAGAGCAACGGCCGAAATTAAGAGAAACCGGTTGCGCCTCTGGCTTCCTGCGAAAGCGCGAAGCTTTTTTTATTTGGTGATGCATAAAGCCTTTAATACTTTATGCATCAACTTAGGAGAATTGCTTTGAATTTTATACAAAACTTGAGCACAATTTCTTCTCCTTTCTCTCCCTTTTTATATTACTTTAGATATACTTAAAAGTACTGTTAAAGTACTATTAGGATATGAGAGATTCACTTTTATTGGTATCAAATAAAGACAGCGGTCGTGTTAATAACTGATTTAACTTATTTAATTTGGCAATCGCGAAAGTTGTAATATTCTCATATAATCAATATTGCTTTAACTTGACGTAATATGCATTTTTCAAGACAGTACCTGCATTCCTGAATTACCGGTCAGACTCTTTATTTTTATTCTTAACGGAATAGAATTCGCGAAACAAGACAAGCTATAAAAGACAATGAAAATGCAACTTTAATGAACGTTTCATAATTTTTCCTGCTTCTTTTCTTTCGTGTCTTCGAGAATCTCGGATTACCTCAGCCAAAATTAGCGCGTCTCCTAATCCGGGCTCGTAATCGTCGTCTGCGAAGTCTACCCGCCATGAGATTAAAATATCAAATAAAAGATTCATATCAATGACTGTTACGATCCGTCACAGTTTGACTATTCTTAGACGTCAGTTCCTTCTTCTCTCGAGACGCGATCGAATCGTATGGATTATAAATTTAAATTTTACCTCTGGTTCAGTTTGAATATTTACTTATATTCATTTTTCTACATTATCAGCGTTAGAGACATGTAATAAATAAAGGGCACGTTCGCTTGGATAAATTAATACATTTCTCGCGCAAAAATCTGAAATTTTTAATTCAATTAAAGACAGGTTGTGAAAATTTAAAGCCACTAACACACTTTATATTTTGAAATTTTACTGTTTTATTTACATGACGTCTGAGTTCGCGGAAAATAGCTAGTAGTTTTTTATATTTGTTGAAGCTTCTCGTGATCATGTACTAAAATGTTCGTCTATTAAAATGAGTCATTATTATCCCCCTCTCCTCCGCTTCCCCCGGAAATCTTGCCGGTTTGCGAGGCCAGAAGGTCGCTTTACGATTAGGATCAAACGAAAATCTTTCTCGCTCGTCTAAACAATCTCCGGTCGTACTACAAACAAAATCGGTCGGGTAAGAGCGGAGCGGTGCCGTTTCGTCGAACAGCCTGAGATTTATAGCTCGATCGAGTTTATGAAATGCGCGCGAGTACCATCCCCCCAAAGCTGCCAAGTCGACCGTTTTTTCTCCGTCTCAACCCATAAATCGCATTTTTAGAAAATCTTACGTCATGTAATTGGATTTGCAGACGGAACACGGTCATGTGAAAATCGCATGCAAGAATCTAAAAAAAAGTAGTTTCTCGAGTTAAACGAGTCAAGTTAGAAGAAATATTATCGTTTCGAGATATTACTTTTCCATCGTGGAGCGTGAGATGTGCAAAACTCCGAAAGATCGCAATTTCGGAATTAGAACGGATGTCATCTCAAATATTATTTCGAAAGTGTGGTATCCCGACGAAAATATACGACGAAAATAATATCGCGAAGTAGATGAATTATGAAATGATATTCCTTAGCCATATTCGTTCTCATTCATTCATTATTTGTATCTCTAGGATACAAATGGCCATGTTGTAATAACATGGTAATTAAATTGTAGAAAGTCTGCAAGAATTCATAAGTAAAGAATGAGTGACGCGACATACGGGCGTGAAAGCTTGCTCGTATGATTGCCACGGGAACGCGTCGTCGGTTATCAAACGAGCCAAGTTTGCTCATTGCTATTCGCTGAAGGAACCAGGCGCATTTTTATTGCCGCTGATACGTCGATGAAGGACAGCGTCACGTTCGAGATCGTTTCTCGCAGAAAGGAGGCTGCAATAATTCTGAGAATGACGATAACATTCATGATCGTTGACGGTCCACAAATCTTGCTGGATGTGAAATTAACGCGAGTGAACTGACATAACTTTAAAATTCCAGAAAAAGAAGGCATCGTCATATTTGTAGAACGAATAAGCGTCCCGTTGTCGGCCGTATCATATATCCGTTCGTTTTCTAATTATTGCCAATATCTGTAAGATAATAAAATAGACGCGAGACCGTGGCTTGTGAGCGTAAAAACGGAAATGAGGATAAAAGTAAACATTTTCTAAATTTTTGATTAATTTTTGGTAATATTTACCTCTCTTTTGATTTTAGTTAATTTAATTTCTTAGATTATAAATAATCAATTTTTTATTTTTCGAGATTAAAATGTAAATATTTTAAATTACTTTGAATAATTTATTTAAATAATTTATGAGATTATAAGATATATCAGATTTTTAGTTACATAACTTATAAATATTATTAAGAATTTAACTGTTATTCCTTAAAAGATTTTAATTCTTTTAATTAATAGATTTTTTTATATATTCTAGATATAATTCAAATAATAATATAATTAAAATTATAAAAGAGGATAAAATTATAGATAAATAAAAATATTTAAATAAAAAAATTAGAGGGATTAGTAGAGTAACATTTTAATATAAAAATTTTAAAAATTGATTTGATTTAAAAAATTTGAATTAGAGATATATAATTGTTAGAAATTGGGTCAAAATTTTTATTAAAATTGAATTCGATAAAAAATTTTTGTGAAAATCAAAAAAATTGAAAGTCAATAAAAGATCAAACATTTCTAAAAAAATTATTAAAAGATAAAACTTTTACTGAGAATCACTGGATTAATAATTTATAATCTGTATTCAGAACACGCTTATAACGCGCGTTAATGAGTTTTTTCGTCATTTTATTCTTATTTTATATCTAATGAACGATAAAGATAGAAAAAGCAATATATCACAATTTTATTTCTTTACATTTTTATTTTGCACACTGCAAACATGTATATTGTTTTGCATTATACGTTATAACGTTATGTATATATAACATTACAATGCCATAATGAAAATGAGTCTTAGCCTCGCTCAGAGTTCGCGTGGGTCGTCATTTAATATGCTCGTAATTTCTTCTTCGGATTCTTCAGAGCAACAAGCTCTTTCTGATCGTAATCAGTAGCTTCATAGGTTCTGCTTTTAACAGAGCTCAAGAATTTGGTATTCACATAACTCTTGTGCGCTACAGATTGTTGAATTATTGCCAAACTTTTCTGTCTACACCCGAAGATTCAAATAAAAGCTTTAAACGCCGGTAACGTGCGTGTGCTCATTGCTATATATTTTGGGTACGTTCCCCGTCGATTGCATCGTTTGAAAAGCCATACAACTTCAACAATCGTAAATAATAAAAACTGGACCGTAATAAATCGAGCAATAAAATCTATCTCAATTCTTGAAAGCTGAAAGATTATATAACCCCAAAAAGCGCTCGGTGAGATGTTATATTTGAACACATCTACACGCTTAATTTAATACGCTTTAGAAACATTTTTATAATTAATGGCAATCATTGCTGTGATTATACGATCACGGAGTACATAAATATCACATTTTCGCGGTGTCTTATCGATGTGTAACGTTACATTACTTCATAATACGATACCCTCATTTTCTCATCGATCACAGGTGAAACGACCTCCGCCTTGCGATGAAATCACTTAATAGATAACAAAATTTCAACATTAATAATGATATCGTTCACGGGAAAGAAACAATGTAGGCGCGATCGCTGCGAGACAATCGGACCCAGGGGAACGTTTGTCATGATCGAGGCGTGTACCATGAGGCGGTTACGTGGATGCAGAACGGGTCGATTGAGAAAAAAGTACGGTGTCAATAAATTCTGCCTTATCTGCCGCCATAAATCCGTGCACCGGCCTTTGAGGCTCGATGAAGCATGCAAGTCGTGCTATTGGGAGTCCACGTGTATATGCACGACTCGCCACGCATCTACATACGTGCGCGCGCGGGATGTTCGTGGGCTTTCCGTGGACTTGCGGATTCTGTTCGATGATTATACATTATTAAATTCTCTTCGTGCAATAATGCATCGCATCGTGGATCAAGGCTGACGACGGATTCCCGCCGTCAATGCTGAATAGACAGGCTGTAAGTCGAGCGCGAGTCTGACGCGGAAAACGCCGTGATTTCGTCATAATATTTTTGTATTTTCTAATTAATTCGTTGATGTTGATAGGATTGAATGTAACGTAGCTAAAAGCCGTATTCCTACCGAAGCTAAAAATTCGCGCGTTCTTTCAATTTTCTTTTTTATATTCGCAAACTGTTAATAAAGTGTCATGTCCGTAATGATGTTCCATTAAACGTTACACAATATGTGCGGCTGCACATTCTCGTACGTACAATAATTACGCGTTTACATTGATAATTTTCTACGATTGTTAAATTAAAATGGCACGGTATACTCCGCGACGAGGAGAAATATAATCAAGGATACGTGAGCATTGCGCGATTGCAGAAATTACCTGCCAAGTGCACCAAGCGTGCAAACATCGGCAAACGCTAAACGCCTATGCTGGAACAAAAAGACTACCTATAGTATGTCATGGTACGAGCATGGTGTTGGGTTCCGTGTGTCTGAAAAGTAGTCGCCGCGTGAACGATCGGAGCCACGAGGCATCTTGTGCAAGGCGTAATTTACATATTTAGTAGTAGACGAACGCGATGCTTACGCAACGATGACAATATCGTATCGGCAATTTGCACAGTTATCTCGTAAAAACGTCGCACCATGTGGAGCAAACGGCAATGCATGCGATCATCAGCGTGACAAATTAAGATCTGCGACTTGGGGTTACGCGAACATTTAAATATTAATGAACGTTTCCCACTGATACGCTGACGCGTGTATTGCTCAATCGCATTGAAGTAATGTATATTACATGAATAACGTCAATTTTATTTAGATGCAAACTTCCTTCGATACGTATGTGTGGCCTTTAATAAACAAATTTGAAATATCGACTGCAAGTAGGCGAGAGTCGCTGAGTGCGTACCACCCAAGTTATTTTTTATTACATTTCCTATTTGATACTAATTTATATGCAAATGAAGATTGGAAATAGTCTGATGTATCAGGTACCCGTTACAACAATATATTCAACCTTTCACCAATAGCAAATTAATTTATTATTGTCTTTTTGTAAAAGGTACGATGTAGGTAGGCAACCGGCCGCCTTTAAAAGTATCGAATTTATGAATGAAAATAATTGAAAATATAAGAAATCGGTGACTAATTTTTATTTCATTAATAATTTATTGAAAGAAAGGATCAAATATTTAATAATCAATAAATGATGACGATAATGAAAAAGTAAGAACGTCGAAATTCGAAATAGAACTTAAGTTTAATTTTGCAGTTGGCATCTTTTTGTTTATATCGATTATTAGTTTTATTATTAATTTAACAGTGTTATACTAATATTATTTATTGTAATAAAATTTGTGGAGGTACGATTTAGGAAATTGGATAGATTTTATAAAACTACCAATTCTCAATCTTTTAATAATAAAATAAAAGTTCTCACAAGGATTCACGAAACTTAATACTTAAAGAAAAGTGCAAATGAGAGTCAACGCGATTGTTGGTGCGTGTAATTGTTGTAATTCTTCAATGCTTATTAAACAATTGTTTAATAAACATTGAAGACACACACCAACAATCGCGTTGACTCTCATTTGCACTTTTCTTTAAGTATTATCTTTTAATAATAATTACAAAAGTACAATAAATGTAAAATATTCTACAATGAGCTTTCTTTTATAAAAATATAAAAATTCATACACAAAATTGCATGATTATATTAGTAGCTACGTAGATTGATTGAAAATCAACACCAGTCGTATCTTATTTTTTTAAGTGTTGTTAGCACACGCAAAACTAGAAATCTGTTAAATTTTTATTTATATTACTCCTTTCTTATTTCTCTCACTAAAAATTGCTTATATTAATTAAAAATGCAAAATATTGAAGAGGTATCTACAATTTAGGAGAGTGGTACGCATTTAGCACTTCCTCCCCTAATTATTTGAATTCGACAAACTTTATTCTCTTGGATATGAATCGTGTGAAATTCTTAATCATTCGTTTCTCTCCTTTGATTATCCCGATGGCACATCGCCAACGTTTGAAACGCGTGTGACAAGTGCCGTCATTCTCTCTCATCGCTCGCATTTGAGTCGAACGCTAATGAACGTGCGATTAGCGATACGACGATACGAACGGAATGCCGACGGAGGAACTGCGAATCGAAGCGAAGAAGCGCGTTAATTGCCGTTAATTTCGTCCGGCGAGACTGCGAGCGATGAAAAGCGAATATGTTCGCGGTCATTATCGTGTGTGGGACCCTGACGAGAAAACGCCAGGCGGAGTTATGACCGCGTAATCTCATCTCGCGTGTCCAACCGCGCGTTTTCCAATTCAACGTACTTAAACTCCGAAATAGTGAAACTTTTAGCGGTCGCTTCGTCCGCGCAGTTTTATTGAATTATTCAGTCAATTTTATGATAAATTTTTAAGGAACTTTAAAGCTTGATATTCGAATTCGTCTGTTAAAAATTAAGGTGACGAGCGCTAACACACAGTTTAATTTGTGTCGTGTAGAGACTTCTATTAAGTCTTTAATACACTGAGAAAAAAATTACTAAATTTTAGTAAATATTGCTTAATATATTCTAAGAAAAATATTTACTAATTGTAAATAAATATTTATTTAGTAAAAAGACAATTAATTAAATTTTACTATCGGTTTTCTTTTATTAAGTAAATATTTTCTTGCAAATACACAAGCAAATTATTTACTAAAATTTAGTAAATTTTTTTTCTCAGTGTACATTATCGCAGTCACGATCGTTCGAGTGTTCGTTGAGAGGCAACGGTAAATAAATAATATCGCACACACACGGAATGATAAATAACAGCTCTAACTATTCGATTGAATCTTGTTGCGAAACATAAAGTAACGATTATTTATACAATCGCGAGACGATCCTCGCCGGCATCTTCGCGGCAAAATCGGAAGTGCATGCGCGTGTATCGACTATTACTTATCCCATTATACGCTGGCGATATTGACACGTACCTCCGGCATCGATCCAAATGTAGGCGGTGACATCATGCGCGTGCTCTCCGCGAACCGCCCCGATCGTTTATTTATGAAATTATAGTGATTTATCCGCGATCGTTCGATCCGGTGCGGCTGCACTGCGGCGAATAAATTTGTAAGTACGAGCCGGTTTATTGTTCAACCGGGTTTACTTTTTGCCTCGGTACAATTTACAGTTGCTCGCAGCGCGTGCAGCCGACTGCAACGTTGCATGGCGTCACGCGAAAATGTTGAAAAACGTTGATTGATGTTTAGATCTGTCGCCCGATAAATAGCGAGCAATTACACTTGCAAACAATTAATGCTGCATATCATTACGCACGTTAATTGATTACTTACAAGTAAAGTTACAAGAACAATTTTTCATTTCACCGGGGGGGAAAACTGGTTCACAAACATTATCGATATTATTACGTTGTACATTATTGAATTTAAATTGAACACACGCGCGTGAGTGTAGTAATAAAAAAAAATTGAAAAAATACAATTTATTTACATAGCTTCAATGTCAATATATGTATTGTGAAAACAGAGTTACGTAAAAGACGGGATGATCAATGCTCTTTGTCACATGCTGATGTGAATGTCAATAAATCAGCGGTGATTCGATTGAGTGCAAAAGATTATCACTACATAATGGACTTATATAATATCTGCAGTAGCGCCACGTTCTATTTATGGCATCTTTGTAATACTAAAACTAAAATTGCTATGCGAAAATTCTACTTTTTTTTTTCAAACATTTTTCAATTTATTTTGACGTAAACACTATTACGTTATGTAAGATAAGATTGTCACTACTTCTGTCAAACTAATTTAAGAAATGTAAAATATTTTCTGCAATGTTATAAATGTGATACTCGATATGCATTTTACGTGCAAATGCATTATATTCGATACGTGTAAATGATTTTATATGACATTTATAATATGTCGTCTGATGATAATCCGTGATCGTTTAACATCGTTTTTATATCTCGGGAAGACCTATATATACACATTACTGTCAGATCTATGAATAGATACACGGATTAACATGAACGACTGCGTGTAAACGACTCTTCCTCTATTTGTATCTCCTTTACATTCCCTCTTCATTGTTGCGCGTGCTTCGATAAGGCGCCACGTATCTAAATCGCATGAATCATCAAGCAGAATCTAAAGTGTTGTGATGTTGCACAATGCTCGACCAAGATGATTAGCAGCAGATGATTGTAATTATTTGTCTAAAGTTTTATGATTAATTTTTCTTGCTGATAAGACGTAATTAATCTTCTAATAAGGATTTACATAGAATTATACAAATAATAACATTTTTTTCTTGATTTTTCTTTGTAAGAGATTGCTAAAGATGACATATTTGTATAAATCGGAATTAATAATGTGATTTTGAATATTACATTTATCTTGAATCAGAAATCTCGCATTCATAATTATTCTATTTGAATAATTATTAAAACACTTAAGTCTTTAACATATAAATGAGACTTTAATATATTTTAATATATTTTTTAACATAATATCTTATTTAATATTTTTTAAATTTCAATAAGAGAAATTTATTTTAAATTTAAATAAAACAGGGAAGAAAAAGAGTGCAATGTAGATTTGTCGCATTTTATTATCAAGACTAAGCTTTTAAATAGGGAAGTATTTTTCGTGGGTGGGTTTCCTAAAATGTGTTTGTTCTCAAGACAAATCGATTTACATAAATGACCAAACGATTCGTGGGTCATTAGCGATGCGCACGCATGCACGGCGATCTGGCAAAGTTAATCAGACGCAATGTGGTGCTGGCCGCCTCTCGTTGAAACGTTTAACGCATCTCGCATATTCAAAGCATCCCGCACGCGAGTGAGTGTTTGTAGGTAGATATTTATACACGCGCGCGTAAGACCGCGTGCGAGAGTGCCTCCAGGAGGCCACGCGTGACTTAATGCAGCGGTTTCGCATAATTCGTTCCAAGTATAGAAGGGCGTCACGGACGCGCTCATTTCCTAGTTTTCGCATCGCGACAGACGCCAAATGCCATCATCGCGTCTAGATCGCGGCTGTCCATGACTTGAAACTTCAGCAGGTATCGATTATCTGGCGGAACAAAACCGGAAAGCAACGGAAGTAACGAGATTAGCGAAGCTATCTCTGGAAGATATAAATTACGGGCATAAAAAGAAATAAAGATAAAGAAAATAATATAATATAATAAACTATATATGAAAAGGCGAAATAAAACGAACAAATAGGTGTTAAAATAATAATATGTCTTTAATCTTTAACAATAAGTGAGCGACATTCAACTTCACCGAGTTCTTCAGCATCACATATATAAATTGACAGTAAATGTATTTGAGAGTAAAAGTACTAATACTTTTACTCTTAGGGATGTAAATCCAAGCATTTTTTATTTTTTATATTATTTTAAATAAAACATAGTCTCTCTCTCAATTTTTTTAACTTCTTGCACGACGACAAAAAAAATCTGAAAATGGAATAAAATGAATTTATCAAGTTCTTTCCTGAAATTCTTAAATTCGTGATCCATAATTTAAGACTCTCATATTCCCTGGATTATCACAATTTAAATTTCGCCAAAATTATCAGCATTTTCATAATCTATCGTAATGTCGCGTGTACCCAAATACATATATGTCCTATCACCGTCAGCTATGTATTTCGCGTCAGACGACGCGCTGAGCTTCTTTCACTATTCAATCATCTCCCCGAGTGCGCCATTGAATTATTAACGAAAATTACGGCAAATGGAGTGTCCCGCCGTCGTAATTATTTACAACGTGCCGCGCTTTATCGCCGCGCCGCCGCCGCCGTCGTCGCCGCTTAGGAACGGTAAAGACGCGGCTCTTCTCGTCGCCGCTGAAGGTTAACAGCGTAATACTTGACGCCCAGGTTTCTCTTTATCACGCAGCTTTGTCAGCGGCGACGGTGTTTCTGCTTTCGCGCCGCGTGTGGTATACGCGCCGGAGCTCGCTTAGGTAACAGCAACGGTCAACGTACTTTCGGCGCACATATTACGTCGATTTGATTTCCCTCGCATCTAACGTTCTTTTTATGATAAATCGAAACGATTGGAAAATAAATTGACAATTTTTATTTATTATTATTGCGCTATCGAATTTGAGCGACGAAGATTAGTAATCTGTTCATCCAATTGTATCGGACATACAGTCCCTGCAAAGTAAATAAAATTTGGAAATGTGTTAATATTAACACTTCAAATAAACTGTATATATATGAAAGTTGTATGAATAAGATTATATTTTTATTTAATAACATTTTTATAGTTTACTCTATTATTAAAAATTTAATTATTTTTTACAACTTTAAGAAAAATCTCAATTTTTTTGTGTAAGTATTCAAGATGATTTATATAAAGTTTTATAAAGTGATTGTCTGTTTAGTTATTTTGAAAAGAAATAAATTTTGTTTATTTTACAGGACTCTGATTTCTGCATCGCAATAAAACTACATAAATCATCTTGAATATTTAAAATGCTTAAATATAAAATTCAGTTTCTTTTATTATTTTATTATTAATTATATTTTTATTAGAACACATGTCTACTACTTCTTATTCAAATAACTTTTTCCAGATAGAAAATCGCCGCCAAATTTTTTCTACTACTTTCAAATGCAATATAAAACAATCTGTAATTTTTTCATAATTTTCTTAATATTTGTTATAAACCAAATCTCTTTTTGGCTATGTAAGCTGAAGAAATAAATTCTATTCTTTTTCTAATTATAAAAACTAAATATGAAACGATATCGCGATAACGGCTGAGAATATAAGACGAACGGTTGTAGATTCCGATTCAGGAATTTAACCGAGTTGATAATGTTCTCGAAAGATAATGCGCAGGGCGTGAGAATGAAACGAGGAAAGTGCGACGACGTGTTTCTTCCACGTATCATCGTCGTCGGAAGAGGAAAGAGGCGCGCGCGCGGTGTGCTCTTCACTTTGAAAAATGCCTTTTTTTCCTCGTGCGGTATTTAGGTCGGACGACTCGCCTTCCGCCTACGTCGAAGTTAATTGCAGGTGTTAATGTGGATTATGTACCGGCGCCGTGTGCATCTGCGCTGCCTGTACATTTGTTCACGTATAACCACCGATCTGTACGTTTATTCATGTGTGCAGGTGTTCTCTTACAGTGAATACATGTGTACCGAGCATTCAACGATCAAACTTCTTGCTCATTCCTCCTTTTTGCCCTTTTCTTTTTCAGTCTTGATATACGGTATCTCGTCGTGGTTTAATTCGGTTCTTCTTACTATCGTTGAGAACAATACTCGTGTAACGTAGGAGACGAGAAGAATGTGGATCACCGTGTGCGAATGGTACATGAAACATCACTCTTTAATTTCAATACTTTTATATTTTTAACAAGAGAACGTTCCTAGAATTATAATTATTAATTTCTCCATTTTTCCTCGATTAAACGAATATTTTCAATTTAATCTGTTTTATTTACATCTTTACATTACATATGCATTTTTGCACAGTATATTCTTACAGTAATTACGACATCTTACTGATACACGTAATATTGCATAACATTTTAATCTTCGAATTATGTAGCAAAATTGTATTCTATTTTCGCATGCATTTAGAAAATATTGCTCTAAAGCACGTTCTGATGCAGAAGGGCTGGTTATCTCATTTAGAGCTGTGTCAGCTTCCGTAAGTTAGATAGACAATGCAGATGTTGCTGTATGTCACAAGAAGCAAGAAGTAGCAAGATCGACATAAACCGTACCGTTGCAAAAGTTTTAGAATTATATATTTTTATTTTGTTCTTTTTTTACACATATTATTTTTTTCTTTGACTTTCGAGTAAAAGTTACATTATGTACATGTTTACATAATCATATGACTTTTGCTTGACTGATTTCACTGAAGTATTTAAAAATGTAGCTAGAAAACACATCATAAAATAATTTTGTTGGAATATCAAATTATGTAGAGCGCTCAAACATGATAGGCAACGTTGTAAATTATTTCGAGACTCTAGCCACTGTCTAGCTTGATTATCTTACATATTTATGATGATATAATAGGTTAACAAAAATCATTTTCAGATTTGTGTCAAGCAAAATTTTTACATACTTTAGCAAAACTGTTCTTTCAATGTCTGTAAATGTTTCTACATACAATAATTTTTCTTGCATTATTGGAAGCTCAATAAAAGCGACAAATTTCATGCTTTTGTACTTGTAATTTGATCAACTATAATTTAATGTCTTTCTAAAAAAAAATATGTCAAGCAGCACCAAAATGGAAGCTTTTGGGCGACACTTTTTCTCTTTTTAATTGTAATTTCTGTAGCTGCAACGCGACCTATTTAAGGCAGCTTAAAGAGAGTGCGATTACGAAACAATAAAAGCCGAAAATGTCATCTTTTAAGACTAATGTGATCAGATATTTTTTTAAATCCAAAGCTAAACAACTTTGTTATCATTTAAACGTACTAAGTTTATATTTTTGCTAAAAATGTGATCAGATATTTTTTTTAATCCAAAGCTAAACAACTTTGTTATCATTTAAACGTACTAAGTTTATATTTTTGCTAAAAATGTGATCAGATATTTTTTTAAATCCAAAGCTAAACAACTTTGTTATCATTTAAACGTACTAAGTTTATATTTTTGCTAAAAATGTGATCAGATATTTTTTTTAATCCAAAGCTAAACAACTTTGTTATCATTTAAACGTACTAAGTTTATATTTTTGCTAAAAGTTTTGCTTAGTACGTTTAAATGATAACAAAGTTGTTTAGCTTTGGATTAAAAAAAATATCTGATCACATTTTTAGCAAAAATATAAACTTAGTACGTTTAAATGATAACAAAGTTGTTTAGCTTTGGATTAAAAAAAATATCTGATCACATTAATCTTAAAAGATGACATTTTCGGCTTTTATTTGGCACAATTTGGCAAAATTTATAAAGTATCTTTTAACGGGACCTTTTTGCTAAAATCGGGATATTTAACATGTATAATATGGTGAAACAGCAGGACAATCATTTTGAAAGTGGGACGCGTCTGGGTCATATTCCTGGAAACTTTCATCATTGTTTGTTACAATTCCGATAGATCTGTTCTATAATGTTCCAAAAATATCAGTTTTTTTCAGTTATGCTCTTTGAGCAGACTCAGCAAACATTTATCATCGCTTGTAAGCACATAAGCTTATCGCTCGTCTTATCACCGGCGTTTGACCGACTAATCGTGTTAGCTAAGCTTTATTCGCGCTAGAATCGCTTCGGTTTCCGCGATTATCCAACGGAGGATCGCAGACTGATAGAAGAGGGGTTGACGAGCCGGGGGATGGAATCGTAGGGGAAGGACGGGACGACGATGCCCGCGCCGAGAGAATAAACCGGTTGGCACCGTCATCTATTTCCAGCAATCTCGTCACACGCAACCGCCGAAAAAGTTCTCTCCTCCGGATTGTGGAGCGACGACGCTCTATAAATACGCGCTTACGGGACTGTGTAACGTAATGTATACAAGTGTGCACATTCAACTGTGTGATCGTCTCGCATATGAACTCACTGCCGTCAATTAGTCAGCGACCATCTTTTATCGCGCCCGGCTCGTTTCGATTCTTTTTCGCCTCGTCTCCGTCCGTTGAGGGGAGAGGTCTGGATCTCTTTTTATTCGCGACCGCGAATCAACGCGGCCAAGTAACACTTGGGTCACGTAGCCGCGATTATGGCTCATTTGGTTTGTTTCGTATGATTATCAGCATCTTAATTCGCCGTCGCGCAACAAATTAGTATACAGTTTCTTTCGTACGAATTTTTTACTTAGATGCCTCGTTACTTAAATCTTCAATTATAGATGTTAAAATATTGTTACGACCGACACACGCACTCGCACTCGCACTCGCGACGTACGCGCTCAAGAAAGAAAGACACAGGCTTTAAAAAGCACGAGCTTTAATAACTTTAAAACACGTAGCACATCGAGAAAACACATTCGTCAAACACGGTCGTCAACATACAACTCTTTAACTGTCACTATACGCGTTGTCAAGAAGACCTTCTTCTTCTTCTTCTTCTTCTTGCATATACGAAGAATCTCACATTCTCGCTCGGTCGTAACAATATTTTGTTCTATACGAAAACGAAAAATTTAGAGTAAAATATATCACTAATTACTAAAAATAATTAGAAAAAAAATATTAAAAATACTTATATTTTTACAGCACACAGAAAAAAAATTAATATCAAATCAACAATTCATTGTTCCATATGTAAGCAAGAATATCTTCTTAGAAGATTTTATAATCTTAAACATAATCAACAATTCATTGTTTCATATGTAAGCAAGAATATCTTCTTAGAAGATTTTATAATCTTAGACATAATTTGCTTACATGGAGAAAATTTTTTTCTTCACGTAAGCAAATTATGTCTAATTAAGATTTATCAAATTCTTCCAAGAAGATTTTATATTCTTGCTTATATATGAAACAATGAATTGTTGATTTAATTTTTATTTTTTTCTGTGCATATAACATTTATACATACATAAAATAATACGATATTTGTATTTATATTTTTATAATATATATTCACAAGATTTATGCTATTACATTGCATTTAAATATTTACGACACATGATTACATCAGCTATTAAATCTTAAAATTCGATGTTTCTTTCGTTTTTATTCATATATAGAACCAATTACTTTATTGCTATTGAAATTAATGATTTTATTATTATTTAATTACATTTATTGTCGACGGAGAATTGATCCTTTTAATCGTATTTCTAAAGTTCGTAAAATTTTAACAACCCGATCTATTCGTTGAGAAACATGATACGTGCGAAATCGGGAAATGGCAATGGGATTAAACGAGTTTTTCAATTAACACGAATATAAAAATTCGGAATTTTTGTCTCTCATCTTCGAACGATCTTCGTCGCTCGCATCCGAAGACAGTAATAATCGCACGACCACGAGAGGTAAATGAGAGGATTTTATCCGCGTGCGCGCAAATTGCAAATTCTTTTATCTGTCATCCGTCTCGATTTGGGCTACTAAAGAAAACATGTTTTGCCGATATTTGACCTCTTTTCGACTGACCGACGAGTTAACGATGATTACCTTGTATAATAAATTATATTTATTGGAGTGCGCAAATGTTGAAAGATTTGACAGCGAAACGAAGTAATTCATAAAGTTCACGGTATCTACAATCCCGTCGAGATTGCAAATACGCGTGAAATGCAGTCATTGGGACTAATGCGATTTTCCACACGCTGCGATAATCGCGGTGCAAAAATATATCTCTGCTCGACATTTCTGCGAAACCATTTACAAATCTGGATGTTCGACGAAGTGCAGTTTAAGTCGAAGCGTGCAAACGAGTACATCGTAAACGACAAATAGATTTTGGCAGTCAAAAAGGGGCTTCTTGAGAATCATCTTACAGGAATAGAGTAGGTGGAATTGCAAATTACGGTCGCTACAATATGTGGCACATATATACGGAAGCTATCGATCGAGCGTCTCTATTTTTAACTTTCTGTCGGTTTTTCTCGAATTGTCAACTTTGATAATTTTATCGAATCGCAACTCGGAAATGAATTTCTTCACACGTCCTGACATATGCGACAGGCTTCTTTCGAGTTAAAATCAATAGGTAAAGTCTATTATTGAAATTAACTTGTGTAATAAAAATACGCGTATTTATATGTGTTGTAGCACGCCTAATTCATGCCACATCTATGCATTATAGCAGCATAATAATTGACAAAAAAGGGATGTTACTTCTCTGAGATAATCCATTTAGAAATTGACTAGGTAATATAATTTGAAACTCGTTTCTTTTACATATATCGAATTTGCGAAGCAAGATGCCAAGCTTGTCACCAAAATTAATTTTTCAGGAATTTAAAATAAAAATAAAATAATAAAATAAGTAAATAAATATACAGTAATAATCATGTGACACGCTCATATTAATGTTAAACACAATATTCTTTAAAACAGGTCAAATTTACGAGCCAAACTATTTGGATGTCAATTATAAACTTTAATTCAATCACATATAAATACATATAACGCGGTTATTGTATTTATATGTGATTGAATTAAAGTTTATAATTGACATCCAAATCGATGGCTCGTAAATTTGACCTATTTTAAAGAATATTGTGTTTAAATAAATGTAGTCAAAGAAAAAATTATCTGCTTTCTATTAGAGACTGGTGCCAAAATACAAGTTGAAAGTGCTTTCAATACGAATGTAGATTTCTAAGAACAATTACCATATATTTAGCTACGGTCTTCAAAAAAATCACATCGAAACTTTTGACTTTTATGTGAATAACGCGCGTGGACCGCGCCTTTGTATGAATAATTTCGCGGTTTACGCCAGGCGAACCGAAAGCGTTTTACTCACACGCGCGGGTTACAAAACGGATTCGATTTTTTTCGTTCTACCTCGAGAGTATCTTGTCTAACGCGGACGCTGCGAGATAAGTTTCCCACTCGCAGCGTGATTTATAGAAACTTAATGACACGCGGAATGTAGGCATCTACACAGATGTAGGTTGCGCAATTAAAAATTAATTGCAAAAGGCAAACGATCTGCCTTGAGTCACGCAGATTCTTGCAGATTGACTGTCTGCGGCCAATTAGTTAATTGCTTAATTATAAATTGTGCGACTGCAATGCATGAAAGCACAGGAAAAGAGAAATGCTCGATGCAAACAGTACGAAAGATTCGATATTCTTTCAAAATTTTATAATAACAATCTATCATAAGATAAAATCAAACGTCGTATTGAGACGAGCAGATGATTTATTGCACTTTGCCGTTTCGTTGCAATGCGATACAACGTGATAAATCTAATCTTGGCGCTTTTGTAAATATCAAGCAGATAAAGACATTCCGATCGGAGAAGTAAAAGGTGGTCACGCTTGAAGAAAGTGCGTTAGAAAGTGCGAGGATTCAATTTTGGCTGCGCGATTTCTGCGCGACGCGGAACGGACGTATAATGCGATAATGCGAGGAAACGACCACGCACGACCCTGGCATTACGAGCGAATTCTCAACACTATTAATTTGGTCGATTCATCATTGCCTACGCATGGAATCGTATAGCATCGTATCTCTTTTGACCAGTTAAAACATTTAACACGGTCATCTTAATTATTTCGTGTTATCTCTTCCAAACGTAATCGCTTCGGTTTGGTAATTTGATAACATAATATCTCCGATTTGCCAACTTGTAGCATGTAATAATCAACGTGTCTTATAAAATTTAATCAATATTATTTCTGTTTGGCTTGTTTAATAATCGATTCAATGAGTCATGGTAGCAATAGGAGATTACCTCATTGAGAAGCTTATGAATCAAATATTTTCCTTCATTTATANTTTGAAGAAAAAAAAAAAAAAAAAAGAAATTTGATCATATATTTCTGCGCTGTAAATATTTTACTCATAAAAAGATTTTTTGGGGAAAAAGTTCTAAAAAAAGAATTTTATTTTATTCTTATTTATTAGCGGATATCTTACAAATTCATCGATGTATAAAGAGTATGACTCTTGACAATTATTTAAGAGTTCTACGAGGTTTTGTTTCCTTTTCTCGAGGTACAGCGGTCTGTCTTATCGCGTTTACAGTAAGTTCTCGGTTTTTTCACCGATCGGGAGATTTTGTCACACACATACGCGCGAAACACGCGTCGCCGATAAGGTGTAACGAACCGTAACCGCAGATGCGAGCGTGCCTCTCGTTCTTGACTTTGAGACCGACCAGTCAGTCAGCCAGCCAGCCGTTTATTTCTCTCGATCGTAATGTCGCGCTCAAGAAATCGCTCGAAAGGAAAGTCAACCGGTTTAGGCACGCGCCGGGATAACGACGCGCCGCGACGTCTTCTCTTGAAACGGACACGTTATGTCATGCGGTCTGTTTGCCTTTTTTCTTTTTTGCCCGCGGCTCTTTTACACCGCGACCGTGGACCTACGCCGCTCCTCCCGAAAACACCGTTTTACTCTTAACCCATCGCGAGATCATCACGACGGATCGTTTGCTCTTCTCTTGCCCGATGGAGAAAACGAAAGGGCTAGGCCTGCCCATTGGCTCGAAGGAAACGAAAGCTCTTACGGCCCGTTATTTTGTAGGTCTTTACGGGATTTCTCTCCGACGACGTCGATAATTTATTAGCCGAAGAAATTAACACCGCTGCAGCAATGCGTGAAACGATGCACCATGTGCAATATGCGATATTTGAATAAAACTTATGCAAGGACGCAGAATTAGCGGGTTCGCTCAAAGCTGTTAGCTTTATTTCGCTTAATTTTACTTCTAAATAAATATGTTTTTTAACTTAATATTCTCAGCTTTCAAATTATCTTTTTGCTATTTAATTATAATCTCTCTTCAAAGAAATTACATTTAAAATTATTTTTAACACAATTTACATTATATCTGTTTAATCGTATAAATTTATTTAACTATGGGCTACTTCAACCAACTCTAATTGACTTAACTTTAATCGAGAATTAACTCAATCGACAGAGTTGCCAACATGGAAAAGAAAACACAGTTTATTATTAGATCAAGACGCAAAATTTGATCGATCATAGCATCTGATATATTTTATAGTTTTAATATAGATAGAATTATTATTTTTTGTATTATTTAATGAATACGAGCTTTTGAGTTAATTGTCGATCAAAGTTAATCAAAGTTGGTTGAAGTGGAGTGGTCCTTAATATGTTACCGCAGAGAGCCTCACTTCCTAATATTAGATCCATCTATCTCTTTCTCGGTTTATCACGCTCATTGCAAGATTGTTGAATATTCTATTATCGGAATGGTACGATGTCGCTGGACCGATGATGTCATGCGACGGTGACGTAAGACGCAAACAGCCCAACACCATACATAAAGCGCGACCATAAAGCGCTGAAATATTAATCTTCTCGTACTCGAGGTGCCAGAGCTCTCATTTCCCTCTTGATAGACGAGCACAAGTATGATTCGTGGATCACTTAAGTCGAATCTTCTACTTCTTTAGGGCTGATACTACCGCGCTTACAACGAGCAAATCGATGGAACGAACCGTTAATATTTGTGATGATTAATATAGTTAAAAGACGAGAGGTTTCCTTTCAAAAAGATGCATAGTAAATTGCATCGAAAAATACATTTTATACTTAAAGCTATTAACATCATTTGTTAATTGCTAGTTATTTTTCATATAATCATTGTATATATTGCATAATTCTGATATTGTACTTTTAGAAAAACTGTATTCTTGAAGTGTGCATTTGCAACGAATCGCCTCATCTTTCATTAATTATTTTGCAAGGTTACTACCTTGATACAGCGCAACCTCGGTGCGCGTATCTTCGTGTATGTTCCGCATAATCAATTCCCGATGAGTTCGGTAATGATCCGGTGGTTGAAGTGTTGCTCTGAAAATGTTAGAATAATTGGCGCTTAATTGGAAACACGATACCGATACTGTTCGGTGTATTAGCTTCGTCTGTGGAGAAGAGGGACGCGCGGTAACTTCAGGAGAATTACTGCTATATAGGGTTGTACGAAATAATATAGACGTATATGTATATCACAGAATCAAGTAATGAAAGTATCATTAGCTCCTTACTCAATGTATCGAATTTTTATTTTCAAAATTCTCTTTCTTTTGTAGAACACTCAAACATGATAATTTTTTTATTTGTGTCCTTATTCCTTATTGCAAATAAGCGATATGATTCCGAAATTAATGCATAAAATCAATCTCTTCGATGTAACAGTTACATATTAAATTCAATTTCGCGTATTAGTTCCGATCTGAAATAATATTTTGTCCCAGTGCATATCGTTGCATACGTGCATATATTTATATTACTTGTGTTCTGTAAATAAAATTATTGCATATAAAATCATTAATCACAAATCTCGCAAATAAAAAAAAAGAAATTGCATTAGTAAAGATAAATTTTAAAATAATTGAGAAATAAAATGTTTTTATTAGACCTGATATTTTTTGAAACATGGCTAGAACAAAATGCATTGAACTTCATAAACTATTATTTTTCATAAACTATTACTATTAGTTATACAAAATGCATTGAACTTCATAAACTATTATTCCCGTCGTGATTTTTAGGATTAAAAAAGGATATCGCAACAATTGTGCGATATAACATCGTTTTTTTATCTGACTTGGAATACTTCGGATTCAATACCATATCAATTAATAGGATAAAATGGCAAATAAAAGTCAAGCATTGTAGTTATGCGCATATACTAAAAAATACAAATGCAAATTTTTTAAACAATATGTTCAAATATGTCTAGCTTCGACTTTATTTCGAGTAATTTTCAACGGAAATGCAATATCTCTCTATTTAGTGATCTTTCAAATTTATTGGTTTGAGATATCTTTGATTTACGGAATAATACATATTGCGAACACGTTTTTAATACCTCACGTTTTTAAAACCTACTTCCTGTGACGAGTAAACTTGAGATTTGACTTCAATTTTTTTCTCATTACGGTTGTGTCATTTATTGGATATTTATATGGACTAAAATATTACTCAGCCATGCAATTGCAGTGAAAGACACAATGTTACCTCTTGACATCTTGTTACTCACCAAGAGATTATTTTTACAAAATAATTTTTAGAGATTGCATTTCCGTTGAAAATGATTCGAAATAGAGTCGAAACGTCCCAACATATTTCAACGTATCGTTTAAGAAATTTGTATTTATATTGTTTTATATTTGCGCATTCAAGTACAAGGATTGACTCTCATTTATCATTTTAGTCTATTGGTTGATTATCTCGAGAGTCCGTTTAATATCATATCTTTAAAATAGAAATAAAATTATTGCGAAAAAGAGAGGAAGAATCCTTGACCTGTCACATAGGAGATACGTATGCATATTTTCCTTGTGCAGAGTCAATTGGAACAACGATCATTTGGTTGCGTCGTCGCGTCAGCGCGACGCCATGCGTCTGATCACGCGGACTTTTTCCCTTTTAATGCCCTGTCTTACTGCGACTATACTTGTCGCCGCAATTTGCCATTGAAAGAAACATGGTGCTAAAATGAAGGAAAAATCTTTTGCATCCTGTGGCATCTTTGTAAATAATTGTTTGATAATTCGCAGGATAAGACTCTGTTTAATATTGTAATTTCGCTTCCGCTTTTTCGCATCTAGTGATGCAGCTGGATGCATTCGTTCATTGAACTCTCTAAAAAAAAATTTACAAAACGATTGAATGCTTCCGGCAAACATATTTTCAGACAGCAGATTCATTTATCAGTGTTATTTCCCGCGTTTTCCTGTTTTTATTATAAGAATAGATACAAGGAGTATTAAATCAAATTCTCTAGAAATTACTCAAGCATATTCAATGCATCGGAAGCAACTAATGTTTAAAAAATGCATGACTTAATGTTTCAATGTTAGTGACGAATACATCCGAAACAAAGTAGAATCTGGGTATGAATCTATCGTCCAACTCAAAGTATATTTGTGAGTGCTGACTCACGTCTCCGCATGCTTTCGCTGTCATTGAAACGCTACGAGGCACGGGCGACGGCTCGAGCCATCGTTGTATTTCAATTGTATGTCACGCAAATAGACACGGATGTAAATTTCGCCGCCTGGACGTTGGTTACAGAGTATATGTCAGATTTGTCGCTCTTCTTACGGTGTCGCAAAACATCAAGAAGCGGATATTGACTTTCACACTATTTTTATTTTTATATTATTTATGCAATCGTATATTTTACATTTTTTTTGTTATAGTGTCTATTGCCTGTCTAATTTTGCCGTGACATGTTTTACGAATGGATTTTGGTTATGAGTCATGCGATGATCCAACGGTGCTAAATTAAACGAAATAATTTTGCGTTCGATAGCTGTGAGCTCAGTGATGTATCTCAATATTCTCAATCGAAACTGTCGCTCTCGTTTTCGCGAAACTGTGAAATAAAACCGTGACAACGCGAAAGATGGGTTGGGAGAATTTGTCGCTCGGATGTTGAACAATGGACTATTAGAGCAGTTTCGGAGTAAGCCGGTTACTCCATGCAAGGGGAATGCGAAGTGGTGATGAGGATGGTGGTGAGAATGGTCGAGAGGGCACTCGGCATTTACCCCTCGCCAGTGCACATTCGTCGCTCTTTTTCTGCGGCTGTTTACCTCATCGAAAGGGGAAAAAGAGAGCAATCTTCGTCACTTTCAAGACCGACGAATTTCTTTGTACATCACCCCGCGGAATCGTCTGCATATTGTTGCGAGATTTCCGACTTAAGTTCTGACTTTCGTCCCTACAGAAGGGTGAAAAGCTCAGCGATAATCAGACTTGCTCGATACTTGACAATTTTCACAGAATTTGATTTGAAATTTTTTTATATGAAAGATATTTTTTTATTTTATACATAAATCATGATAAATCATGATTAATTATTCTCTTATAACAAATGCAAAAAAATCTACATTTACTATATTGTTCGAAATAAATGCAATTATATATGTATTATATATGTAGTTAGTGATAAATGCAAAAAAATAAAAGTTTTATTTCAATATTCAGTAAATATAAATATTTATACAAAATATTTTTTATGTTACGGGCGCAAATATTTTATGAAAACAATTTTAAATGTTATTTTTCTCGAAATAATATTCCTTTTTCAGCCCCAATCTCAAATTTCATAATAGCTATTTATTACTCATTCTTCATTTAATATTTATTATGCTTCCAGAAAAGTGAAAATTATTTCTTTGTGAAATATTCTTAAATAATGATTACGTTTCACTATTTTCCTGACTACCGAAAATGTTCATACTACTCAATAAATCACAGTTGTATTAATAAAGAGGGTCAATATAAATTTAGAATTTAAAATATTCGGAAAAATTCTATTGATCTTGGAGTTTATAAAAGCGAGATTTTGCGATGGAAATCTTGAATAAACATGACAATCATAGTCGCGAGTAGATTATCAATTATATCAGTGTCAGCTATCACAATTGCTAGCGTGCTTTAGCACCTACGCATATCAACATACACACTCTCATGAATCGAATAATTGTCTAAATTCCGTTGTAATGGTATAATACGCCAGGCGAGGTGGCGATAATTAATGTAAAGGTCAGTTCCATCAACGGGACATTCATTCTCATCATCATAAAGACGCCTTGACATTCATTCTAATTATCATAACGCGACTATGAGATATTGTTTCGTGGTAAAACTACCTGAACGAATCTCATCTTTATTATTAAAAGCATATCAGTCATAAAACCTTTCAATAATTCCTGATAATGGATGTTCCATTTTCTATCGCTGTAGATTTCCACGATCTCTACTTAATTTTTCACCTTCTTAATTCTTCATTGGACGCTGGAGTTGCAAATTTACAACGAGCTTTCGGTAAATGACGGGTACAAAAAATCTAAGAAATGTTGCGCTTACAGATTTCGCAAGAATTTTGTAGCTAACATTTCACTAATTTCAAATTTGATGGGCATTTATTGAAACATTATTCGGTTTCCTATTAATTGATGTTGCAATAAACGTCAAATTTGATAGCTATAATAGTTTTATAATATTTTAATAGAAGAAGTATAGACACCGTCGAAATATTAACTCCGTTTTGATAAATCCTAATTAACTGTTACGCGATTGTTAATAATATTGTTAGTGTTCAATTTTTATTATTTCGTTATTATTGGGAGACTTAAAATGCCTCGAACAAATTTTCTACGTGACAACCAATGAGGAAGACGGGTGGGCAGTATCGAGTTTCGGCACATTAATTTCTGTGAACTGGCTACTGCATAAGCACGCGTCCTACTTGCATCAAGCTGATACTCACTATTGAATTACATACCGTAATTGCGAGTCGGTACTGAACGCGAAACCTAACGCGAATGTGTAATTTTCCGGCCTTGAGGAAGTTCGAGCGCGCTCCGCCCGAAAATGCGTATGGATTTCTCGCAGTTATTACACGAAGAAATAACAGGGATTATTCTTTCGTTGCGTTCTAATCCTTTGGATCACGCCAAGATGTTCTATTACCACTGTTATATATATATTTTTTTTAATTAGTAGATTTTGTTTTTTCAATTTAGCGTTAACTTAATTTTTCTTCGAGAAGAGGTCGGCTCTTCTCTTTATACTCTTCATATCGATCTGTCTATTTTCTGCCGTACCGTAAGTTCGCAGAGAGCGATACGCACGAACTAAGTGCTGTAATCGTGGCGGTTTGTTACGCTCAAAAACAAACGCTCAGCTGCGAGCGGAAATTGAGCAGAAGCGCATCCAAATTTCTCCCCGCGCGTAATCTATGCGCCAAAAATGTAGTCGGTGATGAACGTTGCGGCGTTCCGCAATGTATTTGTTGTAAAAACTCGAGATAACTGATGAGATGAGGTTGCTGCCGATTGTGATGTGAAATGAAATGTAGTCTAATCCGGATTCCGTCATTCTCACGTGGCGCGAAGCCACGGGCGTTTATTATTAGCGCGGTGACGAATCCTGTCGTACAATACGTTTTCAACAACAATGTATCGCTGCCACGTACGTTTATCACGGCCGTAAACCCCCTTTATGTAACTTGGAGTTACGTAAGGACTCCCTATATGTGGGACACCGTAATTGCGTCATAATGATATCGTTGATTGCTGCCAAACTGATCTAAGCCAGCTCATGGGCGACATTAGCCCATTTATGATACGATCGTCTCCGGGTTGTGTAGAAAAGGTAGAGACCCTACCAACCAGGGGATCAAAGCGTGACTGACGAGGAGGCTACTTCTGAAGGTTCTCCCCAACACATCGCCCTAATTCCCCCGTTGATCTATTCTCGATCCGCGCGCTCGACGGAAATGGGCTCCTTGGGGAATTGTTTGCTTTTATCAAACAAAACGGCCACGCGGCCTATATCCACGACGATATACGCATACCAGACTCGACGAGGAACAGTGCCCTTCTTGTGTACACTGTGCATTCAACCCGAAAGTCTTACGATTCGATTGTATCTGTACTAGCAGGTGCGATCTATGCTCGGCAAATGGATCGAGTATCAATAGAATGACGTCAGGATCGTTGTTGCCAGGAATGTATCTCGAAGCTTTTCCGTTAAAGAACTTTTTTATGCTTGCATATCTAAGATTTAATATATTTTATGTATGTGCATTTTATATGCGAACCTTTTTGATTTAAACATATTTAATCAAATTTAATTATATTTGATCACATTTAATCATCATATTTTTTGGAAAATAGAGGAGTTTTAAACACGAGGGAGTTTATTTTCTTTAAACATAAGGTTAAATTTAATTACAAAATTTTATTCTGTGATGTTAATGCAAATAATCAAAATGTCAAATTAAATTGAAAGTCTGTAATTTTTACGGATTTTTTTTCAACTTATTTTTGACTCCTTAAAATTGGTCTAGGCTTATTAATATCTTTCAATTAAGTCCTGCATTCGACTCGTCGATTTTTACACGTGTAAGGTACAGCTTTTTTCGGAGACGGATATTTGTAGAGCGGAAAAAGGAGCGGAGCTGTACGATGCGTCGGCGTGAAAGATATTTTGAAACATTTGAACTACATTGAAACCCTCTCGCGCTCTCGCGACCTCGCGCGCGATCGCCTGATATTCATTTTCGAATGTTTGCAAAGGTTTAGCCGCTCGTTCCTTACAGCACATTTGCGCGCGCGAGCCGGCTGCGAGATCGCGAAACGCTCCAGACATTATTTTCACTGAAAGCATATACGAACGCCCGTCAAAACACACATCGCCGATACAATCGTCCATGCTGCGGGCGGCCACCATCGATTAGATTCGTCGACGAATTGCACGTCGACGTTCACAGCGATATCGAAACGCAGGTTGAAACATTATTTAACGAAATCCGTATCGTTACGGCAGCGGGAAATCGTAAAATGAATATTTCAATAGAGCCATTTATATATGCTATGAAAACGTTAGGGGTTTGGAAAAATAAAGAGCTTTATCTGTATTTTATTTCGCGAAGTACCGTGAATTATATAACGTTTGCTAATATTAATAATTATTGCAGCATTACATGTTACAAACTTACTGATTAAGTCGAATCTACATATCGATGCTTGTTTCATTATAGCCCATTGGAAAATTTATTGCTTACATCAATTATAAAATGAGAAAATGCAAAAATATATTATTATCTTACATTCTTACTTGAATTATTCATTCGGTACGTGATTAATTTTGCAGATTGCGAAACGTGTTCGCGCAACTTCTCCCGCAGGTCACACGATAGAACTCA
The DNA here is from genome assembly GCA_003595255.1 of Solenopsis fugax. Classification (NCBI taxonomy): domain Eukaryota; kingdom Metazoa; phylum Arthropoda; class Insecta; order Hymenoptera; family Formicidae; genus Solenopsis; species Solenopsis fugax. The sequence goes on along the minus strand of QKQZ01009682.1, from coordinate 19,798 downwards.
CATTTGATAATCAGTCGCACAAATGTATTTATCAATACTGGGAATTTCGGGGGACCAAAATATCCCAGTCAGCAGTAAAATATTACGGAATTGGTATCAGTGAAGAAGAAACAAAAGGGATATATAATTGATCGATTAATTAACAAATGTCTCTAATTATTCCGCGGTGGTCATGCGAGAAATTAAGCTTTGTGGCGTTTTAATGAGAGTCGCGCAGACTTCGTTTGCTTCGGCTAAGATTAAGACGAGTACGCACACTTGCGAAATCCCTCGATGTCGTTATCGCGCATCTTCAAGGTTCGCCGAGATAAATGTAAAGCGAGCGCAATTGCCGGCGGGGATCGTGAAATGGACGCGCGGATCACGGACGAGAGCACGTGCGATGACTATGCGCGATCGGTGCATCGCGGTTTAACGACTTAATAGAGTTAATGACCGTCGGATCGACTATCCTTAGAGGCCGGCCGGGGCAAACAAAAACGTGGGACGTGTTGCGTAAGCTAATTCACGTGAGAGCAGCCCGATGATGATCGGCGGGCGGTCGCCGTCGATTGATTTCTCACGAGATTCGTCGGCATGCATAAAGAGAGCTTCTCCCTTTCACCTCACTTTCATAATTATCTGTCTCATTAGTCATGATGGGATGGACGGTAGGCGCTTATTCTCGCCAACGCGCGATTTATATACAGGATGTTCTGGAATCGACGGAAAGAAAGTGCATTTTCTTTCTAAAAATTTGATTTTAAAATTTAATTTTTCTTTAATGAGAATATACAAGAGTATTTTATTATTACTTTTCGTACATATTTGAATTGAATTGCATTTCAATCTTACGCGATTAAACTTTGAATTAAAATTCTATTCAAATTTAAGTTAAGTAAGAAATATTTTATTACTTATTTTCGCTACTTAGTTGGCAAACAGTTGATTTATATATATCGTAAATTATTTTAATCAAAATTACTACTGCTTTACAAAATTACTACTGCTCTACAAAAGTCGAACTAATTTTACAAAAAATTATTATTACATTTGACTGACAGTCATATTAGTTGCTAAAATGTCAAAATATTTTGCAGCCTTGCTCATCACGCTTGAAAATATATAATTAACAGCTCAGAAAAATTATTTTTATATCTGTATCAAGCTAAATTTTTAAACACTTCAGCAAAACCATTTTTTCTGTATACTTCTCCAATAATTCTAAGACACTTTGCACACGTGCTATTCGAATACTTAATAAATGCATATATAATACTAAACTGACCTACGTAATAATAGTTACATTATTTGAAATTAACCGTGTCAGTTAAGGGTTAAACCTTGGGGAACAAATCTCTGTGAATACAGTCGAGCTGGTCATCATGCAATTTACACCCCTCGCGAGCGACGGCCGAGGTGACACTTAACGCGCCCCTTTATAGGGGAACGGGTGTGCGGCAGATCGTAACAGACGACACGAGCGTTGGGGCGGTAAGTGGTAAGTGGAGTTCCGTAATTTGTTGAGACCACGCTACTCGTCGCTTCGGGTTTCATCGCTCGTGACGCCGCAGGAAAAACGGGGAGAAACCGCTTAGGTAAAAGAGAGGACGGTGAAGGATGGCGGACGATGAATCGGACAGGGAGGGATTTCGATTCTAGTGCTGCTGAAAGTATTTTTAAATAAATTTGCCTTTAGCATCGTTTAAACTAAAATACGAAGTAAAGTCAAAATTGTTGTGTAAAAAAAGCTTATATATTATAAGCTTAATAAAAAGTTGCTAACAAAAAAAAAATAAATTATGCAATTTTAATAGAAATGTAAAAGTGGTTGCAATAATTTGACACATTTATATTTTTAATACAATTATATAACATTATAGTTAAATTTTTTAGTAGAAAAACATTCCTATTATATGAGAATATTGGAGTCATCTCATAATTAAACTGATCAAATCATTCAATAATTAAAATAATCTATCAAAATGTAGAAATGAAAAAGAATTCATTATTAAATTCATTAAACGTCACTCCAAATTCATGGCGTTTAAATGACAGATGACTAATATATTAATATTAATACTTTATTACTTTTAGATTTAATAGAAGGCAACCAATCATTACCAATCTATATATCGGGAAAAGTCTATAGACATTATTAGAAAGAGAGTAACATGGTGTGCACACATAATAACGAAGACAACGATCTAAGAGGAAATTTAATTTTCTCTTTAATTTCATCTCGACTCATTTCCAACGATTCCACGATTAATTTCGCGATATGCTTATTAATAAAAAAATCCTTTACGTTCAGTTAAGACAACTCTTTTCTCAAATCAAATTAACAAACAGTCTGTCATACGTCCGCTCGATAAATATAATCGTGTTGTCTTCGTATTTATCATCGAAATTCGAGTAGCAGACTGAAACGAACAACTTAAAGACACACATTTACGAGTTCGCGAAGTGAATTTCAAACATACAGATGATCAGACAGATCGATTTTCTATTTGTGTAATAACATTTACACCGATTTTTAACGAATCGACGATGTTGCACGTCAGGGATTTGTCGGTATAAGAATTGATAAGAAGAAACGGAGCTTTCATAGGAATTACGGAAGAATTGATATCTCGTCATTCGAAATCCTTCTCGCGGAGGAGTTGTCGGCGAGACTGGCTCTTCCCGAAAACTGGTTAATGCGCTTTTTCCGGTGTCGGGAGTTGACGTGCGAGTGGCAGACCGCAGCCCGCGGCACCGTCGGCCGTTGTGAGAGTCGGACGTCGCGGTTCTCCTCGGGAAATCGGACCGAGATGATTTCCGCAATTTCGCGACCGTGGCCAAGAGAGGATTTAGGTATTTGTCCAAGTTGGAATTATTTGGCTGTGTCGTCCTGAAAAACGCGAGGATATGAGGGTTCATATAAGATCATCCCTACTTCGACGGTCTCGCATCGCAGTAAATACGTCGGTGTTAGGAATTAAGCGTTTCTTGATAAAATCCACTCGTACAAGCGAATTTTAGCTCATTCTATTTGTCCGTGTGATGTACAATGTATCAAGCTATCGATTTATGTTTCTGTGTACGCGGCATTTTTCCTTTGTACATTATTCTTTATTTTACTTATCTCTGCGTCTCTCCATTCTCAATTTATTACATCACGATTTGTAAATATAGAAAATTATCGTTGCGTTCGTATGAAAGTGGCAAAAGCTCATGTCTGTTGAACTATTAACCTGTTCACGTTACGAGAATTACATTTACGAAATACGGTGTTCTCCTAACTTGTTTTATATTTAATGGTTTTATAATACGTGTGTCTCTACTCTCTAAATCGAAATTATATTATTCACTGACAAATAGTGAATAGTCTGGTTTCTAGTGCTACATGTATAACTATATCAGCGGTATATCTACTGTCTTTCGGTGAGAATATCCTCTTCTTAACCTTTTTGCATCCGTCGTTGCATCAATCTTCAGATCCAGCCAAACGTCAAATTAATCGATATTTGAACATTTTGATTTTTCCAAAATCGAGAGAAATAAATATTTAATAGGAAAATTATGAAAATAATCAAGTATCATCTCTATACTATTAAGAACAATAATAAATTGAAACAAAATTTTTTTCAAATAGAATTAATTCGTGGTTGAAAAGGTAAATTGGAATCACTGAAAGACAACGAATAGTCACTAATGATCACAATTATAAGTACAGCACTGCAAACCAGTAAGATTTTACTGTTTCATATTTAGAGAGTACATATTTTCAAGTAATAACAGTACTTGACACTTTACAATTATTTGTTATATTTCATATTATTTAGTCGTTTTTTTTATCTTTTTCGAGTCGTTTCTCCCGCAAGAGGCTATTAAAATGCAAAGGCAAAGTAGCGGGGACACCTTCTCCTGTCCTTGCATCCTAGACGCAGATTCGGCGGGCGTGTGTGACCCTCCTTAGTATTCCGCGCGACGCTGCTCTTCTTTTTCGCGCCACGATGTCACCTTTTTCCCCATCTTCTTCTTCTTCTTCCCTCTTCCCTCGGTCGCCACCCCTTTATTCCACTCCATGTAACATGTTCTTCGCATTAATATAGCACGGCTTAAGACAAAGGACGATCGACCGACGTCTCGCACTCCTCTTTCCTTCGTCCTTCTCTCATCTCTTCTCTCCTCCCGTTTTTATCGGCTCGCTCTTCCTCGCGTCATATCACCGTCCTCTTTCGCGCGTCCTGGAGAACACGAAAGGCTGGACGTATATATTCGTTAAGTCAAAGCCCCGGGAGAAGTCCCTCAAATTGGGGGGATTTCTTCGTTCCGAACCTGCCTGCCTGCCTGCCTGCCTGTCTGCCTTACGCGAGACGTGCTGGATCTTGACCTTTGAGCACGTCTCTTTTTTTCTCGAGACATATTCTTCGACGCTACTAAATCATTCCGAAGTGGTCCTATACATGGACGTCGCGATTTTTGCAGTCAGTTCAATGAAGCGGGATTAGTGGACGCTCTGTATCGATATTAGCAATTATAATGTTATGACGATTACATTAATAAATATATTTATCTTTCATGAACGGAAGTTGCTATGGAACCTATATATTATTAGCATATTAAAATTTAATTTCCTTTTGTTCTCTTTGCTAAAATATTTTGAGCCGTATTCAGAATATACTTATAAAATGTTAGCGCGCGTTTTCATTATTCTACCTTTATCATTCATTAAATGTATAACAAGAATAGAATGACACAAAAGTTCGCTATTTGTCGAGATTTGTCGTTCTATCTTTATCGCTCTATTAAATGGAAAACAAATATAGAATGACAGAAGCGCGTTCTGTCATTGAGTATGACATTACTTACAGCAGTTAATTTTTTGACATATCACGTATAATTATACATACAATGAATGAATTACAAAATAATATTAGAATATGTCGCGACTTTCTTTTCTTATTATTAGATAACGATAGATTACATTATAACATTGTATATAATAATTATAAAATGAAAGAAAATTAATATTACAAATATCACATATTTACAATAAATTATTGCATTTAACTTGTGTATACGAAGAAGAAACACACTCGCTCTCTTGTGCTTGCGATGATAATGTTTTAAATTATTCTTCATCGATAGTAATCTTCAATTTTTCGAGCTAAAAATTTAGCAAAAGGTCGCTGATTATCTACAGTACGCTTTGACCTGTAGATTGCAAGCGCTCCGATTACGAGGTCTACGTATCAATACAAAGTATGAAGAAAAATGTAATGTGGTGCTTACATTCATTCACACGATTGACTAAATAATAATGAGAAATTCACTGCGGAAAAAATCTCTCCTCGATTGGAGTTCATAAAATAATTTTCAATCTTTAATTGAGAGCGTAATTAATTAAATTCTCATTCATAAATCATTGAATATCTTAGTTTGCAATTATATTTCAATTAATTAATAAGTCGTTGTTTGTTGAAATTGAAAAAGAAAGAGGAGAATTTCTGACTTTATATATTTTCAAAATTTAAATCAAAATTATCATAAATTAATTTAATGTGACATCAAGTTTTTTCATTGGAATTTGCGAACTACTTGAAATTTCTATGCATTCTCGTTCCAAGCCAGGAATTGTTTAACGCTCTCAATATTATATCGATTCTTTATTAAATAAACATTAATAAACATTGATTTTCTTTCAGATGTATTTTGAGAATCGGAATCTATCCTGAACGGTATCTCGGTTTTTTTCACGTTTGTGGCGGAAATTGTAATTCTCTCTCCTCAAATATGCTATCTCTGTTATCGGTGCGATTATGTAAAAAAGCCTTTTGGCTGGGGCCACAGTTGAAGGCACCGTGTAAAAGATATTTATCTGTTATCTCGTGCGCACGTCACTTGAGCACAGTGTAAGCAAACGAAGATAGCCTACATACGACGATTCGGTAACATACGGGCAATTCAGAATTGCATCAATGAGAGGAGAAGCTCGCGACGAAAGTGCCGCTGCTCTCTCAGGCGCTTATCGGTTCTTATCAGAGCACCGCGTGTGCAGCGATGTAAAAATCTGCGATATTCCGGCGGATACGTAAAAATTAGGGAAAAGAATACAGATGTGTCGTTCCCTATATTTAATACCATGAATCACTATTAGCGACAATTAAACCATCTTTCCGAAAATTCACTCGTTCTCACTACTGTTATCGATTTCTACATTTCTTCTTGCGCATTACCTTGTATAGTCATCGGCTCTCCGCATATTCCACTTGCGGTTTCAGGCAACCGCATATGGCAACGAAAGAGAGTTTTTGCGTAATTGCGAAATGCAGCATCTCGCCGAGTCATTCTGACCGACGTTACTCGAATCGCCCAAGGTGAGGTGAAGCCTCGTTAAGAAGGAAAAAAGAAAGAATGGGAGGAAGGAAAAAATGAAAATGGGAAGGTTGACCGAGTATCTTACGTCTCCGTCGCGTCTCCGGCAACTTTGCCATCCTAAAGCCCTCCGAAGTTCTCCGGACCTGTGTTCGACGCAGGACGAATTTCCTGGGGCTACTTAACCTGCGGCAACACGTATTTCCCATGCATTTTAAGGATTTCGGACTATAGGGGCGGTGTTTTGTCGAAGTATGAGCACGTAGTTGCCGTGAAAGGATCATAGAGTGGACTTAGCTGCGGAATCCCGTGTAAAACTTGCCCGGAATAACAAAGTTCCGCGTCTCGGGGTGCACTCGATGCTCCGCGCCTCCCTTCTCCCTCCCCTTTCTTCCACGGTCAGACTCTTTATTTTTTCCTGAACAGCGCTATTATGACGTCCGACTTCAATTTTATATTCTTATTAACGCTTCGTAACAGTACGACGAACTCGCGTGTTCAAGAATTGCAGAAATTTACGGAGTGATGAAATGTAACAAAATACGAGAAACATATTACTAGACGTTTTCGAAACTTTAGATACAGGGTGTCAGATCATCTGTACATCTCTTTTAAAGTAAACTAATTTTTATAAAAATATTTCTATAGTCTTGATAAGTAAATCGGATACGCTCATTGAATGATATTTTCAATTTCTGATTTTGATCGGAAATAAACTACTCAGACTATGGATGTTGAATTTTTTAAATGTAACATATACTTTTTATTGCAGATTCGAATTACACGCAAAAGAAGCACAAATATAAACTTTTATCTCGAACATTTTTTCCGAAAAAAAAAATGCTCCATTAATCTTAAAATTATCTTACAAGTAAATGTGATGAAAAAATAAATTTAAAAAATCAATGGAGATATTTTTAGAAAAAAATTTCGAGATAAAAGTTTCTTACTCTTTTATGTATGATCTAAATCTGCAATAAAAAGCACCATGTTTTCTTTATTTTGGAATGGATGTATGGATGGGACATTTTGTACAAATCGTATTGGGAAGAAATTAAAAAAGAAAATTCGAGCCTTTAGTTATTTGGAGCGCCTTTAATTATGTGAGCAAAATATGTTTAAAATTTTATTTAATATCTCTTTTTCATCATCTTTATTTGACCATGTTTTTCTGATTTTTATTGAATTTGTTAAAGTATCCAGAACGCAGGGATGTACATCTTGCTCTTTTTCAATAATTTTTTTAAATTATGAAGCTTATGCTCTTATTATGCTAGCCGATAAGCGCGCGCAACGCTGTCATTTAAAGGATAGTTGAGATGCGAAATTATCTATAATAAAATTGCGTTGCGCGCGAACAATGTACCGACTGTTTTCTGGCAGGATGCGTCGCGCATCGTGGTCGTTATCGCGATCTAAAATGGTCCCTCGCAGTACGTTTTATCTGCGTCCCGCTAAGCCCGGACTTCCGCAATTTCGAAACAACAAGCGCGCCGGGCGTTGTCGCGTTCGTGACTGTTAACGCTCGAGAAACACATTTGCAAATATCGTTGGGGTGCCCACACGAACGATGAAATAAAAAAAATAATTAAACTAATTAAAGATATAAACCTTATTCGATCATAATTGATATCCTCTTGCTGATATTTCTTGTGCACTGAAAAAAAAGTCTGATTATAACTACCAAATGTATAGTGAAATAGTATCAATTAAATATTTTGTCAATATAACCAAAAATAATTTTATTTTACTAAATGTTTATTAAATATTATCAATATCTGGTATAAGTTACTAAATATTTAGAAAAGTAAAATTATTTTTGGTTACATTGACCAAATATTTAATTGATACTATTTCGCTATACATTTAGTGGAGTTATAACCAGTCTTTTTTTCAGTGTGTAATTTTATATACTCGTAAATTTTTAAGTTTATCGAATAAATTCTCCTATTATCATTGTTTATTACATCCGTCTTTAACATGCGTTTTTCTAAACATTACCAATAAATATCATGATATACCTCAGTGATCGAATTGGCTAAGACATCCGTCCGGGAACTGGGAAGGCTGGGAGGTCCAGGTTCGATCCTTGACTGTAATTTTTGCAACAAGTTCTTTATAGTATTTTTTTGGAAGAAAAAGCTTCTTATTAGCATGATTGCCATAATGGATGCTTTTGGCATCATTATTATTAAATTGATTATCAATTTAATATTGTGATATTATTTTTCTTCAACGTACTTTTACAGTATTTCAAAATCTAAAATTTATTCGGCGCGCAGTTTGATGAACTCGAAAATGTATACGAAATCACGCGAGAAACATCAGCTTGATGATTCAGCTGTGACCGAATAATCTTATCTATAATTAATTGCTTTCACATGTCGATTTATATTCTCCTAATATTAAAAAATTAATTAATGCAGAACTGCAATAAGCTGCGAGATTTGCTGCGCCACATGTTTCTTCTGATGAGATGACGTTTTTGATCCGAAGTAGAGGCATTAGATCGCTTCGCGATGGGTGCGAGTGCAAACGTTTGGATGTTGCATCGTATGCGAATTAATAAACGTACCGCACGCCGTGTCGTTAGCCTCGTTAAACCGAGTTCGAAGTTACGTAACACAAACGCGGCCGTGCTCGCACTCGCATTTCGACGACGTGTGCACGCACGAGTGCTCGCGTGTAAAGGCGACCGTTGGGATGCTGCACGCGAATCTTTAAATGACACCCGGCGCGGCGTGTAAATGCGCCACCATAATAATACGTCTCGGTTTAGGCGCGATTTAAGCTTCATTACCGGTTGCACGAGCCTCCCATCTCGCGCCCATGGAAAAAAGACACGACACATTTCCGCTCACGTGTTGCAGCGCCATGCACTTTGTGGGCGCGTGCATACGTGCCGCGTCGGAAACGAGACACCTGTCTTGTTTGTTCTGCGGAGAGCGTTCATTGAAAAGAAGTCGACGCTACCGAAGCGATAAATTTCAATCTCTTATTCGTAATGTGAAATAAGAAGAGATCAACTTTAATTTACTTATAATTTTTTTTTAATTAAAAAAAGGAAAATTAAATTTTCACGTGAAGACAGACATCTAGTAGAAATGTTGAAAAAAGAAACGAATGATAGATAAAAAAATAAATGAAAGTATTAAAAGTTAATCGTAATTTGGAGGATTAGAAAATTTTATGGAAATGACTTCTCATTAATCTCATTGATTAAACCTTTCGCTCGCGAAATGAACGCGCGAATGGAAGATCGAAGGGATTTATTCGTAGAAATGTTGAAAAAAGAAACGAATGATAGATAAAAAAATAAATGAAAGTATTAAAAGTTAATCGTAATTTGGAGGATTAGAAAATTTTATGGAAATGACTTCTCATTAATCTCATTGATTAAACCTTTCGCTCGCGAAATGAACGCGCGAATGGAAGATCGAAGGGATTTATTCGTAGAAATGTTGAAAAAAAAAACGAATGATAGATAAAAAAATAAATGAAAGTATTAAAAGTTAATCGTAATTTGGAGGATTAGAAAATTTTATGGAAATTACTTCTCATTAATCTCATTGATTAAACCTTTCGCTCGCGAAATGAACGCGCGAATGGAAGATCGAAGGGATTTATTCGGCGTGAATAAATAAAAATATTCGTTAATCGATCGTCGCCTCCTTTCCATTCGTACATAAGAAAGACGCGTAGGGTCTCACCACTCGGTATACGGTGTATTATTTATACTTATGCTGTAACGGCAGCTCGCTTGCATAACCGGGCGGGTTGTACGTACCCCAGGATCGTCAGGTATTCGCCCATAACGATACGTTATTCCGGTTGGCTCCTGCGGCTTATATCCACCGGTACGGTACGCCGCCGGTTCTCCATTTTCATCCCGCACGAGCGACGTCATTGACCCGCCTCGTACTCGAATCCTGGGCAGTTTGCCGGTCGCGCGGTTTTTACGGAATCACGACGCGCCGCTGCCGGCAGAATGGCTCGACGATCCTGAATTTATATCGTGTGTTTAGGTGAGAATTGGTTCTTTATGAGGGACACGTGAGGATACTCGGTGATATACACGCTCGATGGCCTTTCACATGTACGTGCCGTCGCCGTCGCCGTTGCTCGCGCGCGTACGGTCACATGTGGTTATCCGGGTGGCAGGTACTCGGGCACCCGATGAGATAGTGACTTATGCATTTGTCATAAGTGGCAAAAAATTGCGACGAATGCGGAGGATATCCATGAAACCGCCCGAAATGTATATATTTCGAGTTTTACATTTTATAAAAAGATTTAGAAGCTCGTGCGCACTCTCCGCTAGGGATGGTAGATTAATTACAGGGATTCTTACGTTTATAATCGTTATCGATAGAAGAACAATTGTCGGTTCTTTTTGTAAAGATTCATAATTTATAATATCGATCTTACTTTTTCAGGATGATGACTTGATTTTCGATCCGGAGGGCAAACAAACCGCGGCTCAGGCACCATTGATCGAAACGCATCAGGACGATTCTCTCTTTCATAGGATAAAGAGAGGGGTTTGGGACTTCTTTACCTCGTCATCCACGAGCACGACCACAACCACGCAAGCGCCGTCAGGTATTAATTCTCTCTTAATTAAGTGCAATTAGAACTGTATCATTATATATCCTGTAAATTTTAATTGTTAGAATCATTGAAACATTTGCATTATTTTTATTTAACTTGCATCATTATCCAATTTTTCAATTGTCCAATTTTATATTCGATAGACGAAAAAGAAGAGGATGAAGATCAAAATCAAGATATTGACAAATCCGTCATCTTGAACGTTGGGGATGAAGGAAATCATACTCTGATCAATCATCCTGAAACGCCAAATGCCAAAACGGGTATCGGTGGCAACGAAAGATTAACTCTCGAGAACGAGGATAATGATGAAGCAGACGAGGTACGAAACTCCGAAAACATTTTATCTTTCAACTTTTTACCTGTCTGTCATATTTAATTAACCTTCCGTAGACCAACCTATTTTTCACTGCATAGACTAATTACATCACTGATGAACGGTTGTATTTTTCAAAAGATTTTTGAGCTCTAAAAATCTGAAAAAATTCTGATATCTCTTTTAACATTTAGAAATACGATTATAAAATAGTTACATAATCCGAAATATTTTTTTGTACTTGTAATTTGAGGCAGAATCAACAAAATGGAAAAATTGTGTGAAGTCTTAAACGATTCCATCTGCGGAGGATTAAATTGCACAAATATTTTTTATCTAAATAACGTGAAAAAATAAATATAATTAAAAAGATAATAAATTTACAGAATGATAAATACATGTACACGAAAAGTACAATTTTATTTTGTTAAATTATCTAAAAATTTACTTAGATACAGATAGCGAATAATTTTGTTGGACCATTAAAATAATATGGAACGCCCATGATAAGAGGGCAATAATGAAACAAATTTTAACAGTGTAATAACCAGTTTGAGTGACCTTTTTAATTATCTTGATAGTCTAATAAAATTATTTTATTATCAGATCTGTATCTAATTCAAGTTTTAGATATACTTCAGCAAAACTGTTTTTTATGAGTAAAACTAATAAATAATTTAAACATTTGTGCTTTTCAATCTTTCATTCAATTATGACATTTATTTATTACATAAATATCTATTACTCAGAAATGTTATTACGTTTGCATAGCACGAAAATGAGATTAGTAACGCCGCAGAAAGTCAAAGAATACCAATAACGTATGGAAATACCGATGACGAAGATTTGGCTGGTTCAGGAGAGATCGAAGGCAGCGCAGGCGAAGTGGATTATCATCCAAACGCAGGAAACCAACATCGCAGCGCAGACGGCAAAGCACGTAAGTCTTTGGTTCTTGATTTAGCTGCAGTTCTGTTAATTAAAATGAATAATTAAATAGCAGAATAGAATTTAATTATTTATTTAATTGTTTATTTGTTCTTTTTTCAAATAAAAAATATAATAGTCTATTAAATCGTATAATCGATTTCATTATTTATAAAGCATTGGATTAATAATTTAATAGCTTATTAAATAATATATATTAATAAAGAATAAGAAGAATAATAAAAATTGTTGTAATAAGTTGTCTGCTATAAATTTTTATTTATTAAAATAATGGAAATTTCTGAAAATATTTCGATATTCTTATTTTATCTTATTTTATCGATTACTTTAACATAAAGCAAGATATTGGCAGCTTTATATTAAGGTGTACTACTTACTATGATAAAATTATTTTGAAAGATATACACACACACACACACACGTAATATTAATTATTCTATTGTAATTAATATTAAATATTTAATACAGAAATTTAATGTACAGTTTATCATTTATTTAAATTGTATACATTATTTTGTATACATTTTAAAATACGCTAAATTTTTAATGAAAATGTTTCTTAATAATAAGAAATTAGGCCATATTATTTGAATATATTTTTTTAAGAACAATGTTATTTTCTTTAAAACATTAAAAAAATTTTATCAATATTTTTAAAAGCATAATAATAAATTTTTTATCTTGTTTTCTATTACCGGATTGTTAACATATTATTACAGCAGAGTGCATTAACTCTATGAAATAAATAAACACATAACAAATCAAGAGGCATAGTAAAAATTGTATTAAAATGAAATATTTTTGTGACAGAAATATATTATTTATTATTGTATTTAAAAAAATTGTTTGTTATTAACGAATGTTTTTCTTGTAGGATTCTATCGAATAACGTTGACAGTTGGCGAACCCTACAGGCGAGAATACGCTGACAGAAACAGTCCTGAGTACCGAGAATTGAGCGGCAATCTCACAGAAGCCGTCGAAAATTTGTACAATCGTCACATTCCAGGATACAATCATTTCGCCAGCGTCGTCAAGATATCGTAAATATAATTATTCAGTCTGACTTCAGCATTTAGTGAATCACGTCTCCATCGCGTTTTGGGCTAATAAATTAAATTTTGCTTCCAGGCCAACAGCCGATGCTTTTACATCGCAAGTTACCCTAGACATTGGTTCGACATTCACGGACGAGCTTGAGGTGCGTGCCATCCTAGAGCAACAGCTGCAATATCATGCCTTGGGCAGCATCCAAGTAGGTCCGGAGGGATTCACATTCAGGATATTCCAAGGTATTTCCATCTTAGGCGGCTACCGTCTAACGACATGGAAATGATCGATTTCACATCAGAGCTTTCGAAACTAAACTTCGTAATTCGTTCAGTTTTCCGTGATGCCGCGAGCTTGCGAAAAGTCCGAATACAGAAAGTACGAAAACCCGGTGAATATCGAACAGTTGACTGCTCAACGAATAAGATCAATAGCTATACGCGGAAAAAATGTATACGAAAGAATCCATAAGAGGATATATCTAGTATTGAAAACTGAAATTGATCATTTCTGTGGAACGCATGATTTCGGTGTGTTTAGATTGTTAGAGCGTTGATACGAGCAGATATGCACGAGGAATGCAATCTTCGTTTCAAGCTTTTAATTGTAAACTTCACTCGAAATTTTCACGATCTCCAACTTAGATCCATCTATATTTTTTATTCAGTTGATTATTAAATTTATTATCATTAATTAATAACTTATAAAATTATTTAGTTTAACTTCAATTTCTCGTCTTTAATTAAGTTTTCGTTCTCATTAGCTGTTCTTTTTCTTTTCTTTTTTCAAACCTCCTTCTCCTTTCAAATGAACCCCCGACTGGTACCACGATTCGTTTATTCCGTCTACTCTCGACGCAACAAATGTACACAAACACACAACATCCGAACGTAGCCGGAGAAAAAGACACGCAGCCGGAATGCGATCAAACGGCCGAATTAAGGTGCAGAAGCGGCGAATGTGTGCCTCTAGAATACCGTTGTGATGGTATATTGCAATGCAGCGATGGTTCCGACGAGGACAACTGTCCGACAGATCTGTCGAACAGGACACGAGATGGTGAGTAACGTATGATTCTGCATTGCATGATCGTTTCCCTATAAAGTAGAAAACTGTACATAATGCTTGGTAGCTGTTGATAGTGCTTATTTATAAAACTCGCACCTTTATTCTCCTCTTCTGATTAACGAAGACTGTGCGGTCTGTAGATATACGGTACGTTGTAACATAGATGTAAATATTGTCATAAACATTGGGACGTGATTCGATAATTTATTATTTTAATTTTCCAGCTGTACTAATTTAGAACATAATACGAACTGTCGCGTTTACATATGTGTATCTTGGAATATATTTGAATATCTCTCACAGATTTCTCGTGGAGATCCGGCTGGGGTGGCGAGCTCTAATATAGATTTTTCGTCTATCATCTTTATTTTTATCTTCATTACCGACCATTTCGCATTAACCATTTCCCAGGGTTTTCAACCTCGGTTCAATAAAGAAGCACAGTCAAATTTATTTTTGAGTATTATTTATACTATTACAATAATAAGTTAAATAAAATATATATCTGTATGCATACAGAGAGAATTAAAATTTATTTTCACAAGAATATTTCTCTAAAAAAACATTAATGCAATGAAAAGTAGATTTTTCTTTTCTTTCCGCATATGTTGTGAAACACTCAAGTACTGGAAAAACGAAAGCACTGGTTAAAAACCCTGGTATTACCCTTTTGATTTTTGATTCGCCTAATTCGCCCTTTTCGCTAACGCGCGTGTAAAAATCGCATATTGCAACCGTCGACACTGAAACCACATTGATAAACGAAACAACAGATTTTGAATACACCACCGTGGCACCGCAACATCCCTCACATTTCCTGGAGGAGGGGACTCATACGCCTGAGGTAAAATCGGAGGTATCAGACTTCGATGACAGGGAGGACGAGGAGTCCACGCTGAGGTCGTCCTCGAACAAGTGCCGCGCTGACGACACGGTACGCTGTCACGACGGCAGTCGTTACATCTGTTCGGTGCAGCAATGTGATGGCATCCCGGATTGCGATGACGGTGGTGACGAGGTCGATTGCCCGCATCCAGGTACTGATTGAGCTGGTTGATCTTCGCCGAGGATTGGGATTAACTCTAAAAGTCGGCAATCTAGAAGAACCGCGATTCGTTGTTTTGGCGCATACCGAAAATGATGCATGATTAAAACGAAGATCAATACGAAGAACAGTACTGTCTTCAAGTTATTATAATTAAACGATTATTAAATATTTCTATAGAAATATTATATTGGGTGACACGATAACGAAAGCGATTCTTCTAGTCTTAAAAATACCTAATTTATTTTGCATTCTGAATACGTATATGTATATACATTTGTAAATGTATGTATAAGCTTTTTCTTGTTGTTCCTTGATATCTTTATATACACAATCAACAATATTGCGTGTGTACATTATTATGCATATACGAAGAGCATTCAAGTCAAATCGGGACGATTATTTGTGATGTTACGCAATGACGTCAAACAAATAACATAATAAATGAACATAATAAATGTCTTCTGTTATTATGTAACATCAAAAGTCTCGGCTTGACTTGAACGCCTCTCGTACCATACATATTTAAGAAGTTTCAACTTTGTTCCTGTGTGTTTCATCTTATATAATTGTACATATATATGTTATTAGAATTATTAGATTTTTCTCGCATCGTTGCATGTAACGTACTAATGAGATATAAGATTCACGTACGTTTTTTTAAACGCTTTTTACATTAAAAAGCAAATTCTTATATTTTCGCCAGTATCACGTACGATTGCATTTTTCAAGTTTGAAAGCAAATCACGATAATTACATTATAAAGAAATTAATATATTAACGATTTATGTTTTACAGGCTGCAGCGTTGGCGAATTTGCGTGCGACGTAAACAGATGCATACTGGAATCTCAGCGGTGCAACTTTATGGAGGATTGCCAGGATGGTAGCGACGAACACGACTGCAATTATCCAGGTAAGTGCCGTGATTTTTTATATTAATATTTAAAATGAATCGCAGGAATTCTTATTTGTTTAAATACTTAAACAAAAAGAAAGGTTTAACAAGCGTTTAAAAAGCTGTTTTACGTAAAGTAAAACTTTCTTCCTTCATCTCGTTAGAAGATTAAAAACGTAAAAACTACAATTAGACCTATATTCTAAAGGCTGCATTAAAATTTTTCTCACAAATATAAGAGACATTAATATTAAATATCTAATTCTCATATAACGTAAAATAACTATAATAATAAATCATATAATATTAAATATATTACACAATACATCTTTAGATAGAAAATGTATATTCAAAAAAAGCGGCAGAATGTTAAATCGTTCGTTCTTTCCATTACTTCGTGTAATCTCGGTTTTACCGACCGCATGATAACGGACGGTGCATATAATCCTCTGGAACACTCTGTATCTTACCTACGATCGTTAGTTTATCAGTCTGGACGGAGACTTGAGCGTAGATAGTATAGACCAGTTACCTGTTCTACCGACCCGTGGGATCGATAGGGTCGTCATCCCTCGGTACTAGTTTCCACCCTGTTGGAACTTCGCTTATCGAGATCGACGGTTTATCGGCCTGCGATGCGTTCCCGTTCCGTCCCGTCCCGACGCGACGCGACGCGACGCACGCCGCGACATTAATTCAAATCGGTCTGCACCCTCGTCCAACCGTGGAGGGTCGGTGCAAATTTCCGGCGACGTGTCTCCTCCGCGAACGACGATGCGAATCCCTAAGCAGCGACGGAAGCTGTGGTTTTTCCAGCAGAAAAATAAGGTCAGACGGGGGAGGCCGACGCGCAAGTGGTACGTACCTACTGAATATTCAAAGCTCGAGAGCTTTTTCTTCTATCCCGCGCTGCCGTCCCGCACGACCCCCGGCCTTTTTTTCCCTCCCCCTCGTAGCAGCTTCCTCCACCTCGAGTGGAGGACGATCGTGGTCAACAACGTGGAAGCGCCGGATACCGGCCGGTGTTGTAAAGCCCACCCGATTGCGGCTACACGTACGGGCGCTTTGTTGCGCGAAAGCCAGCTTAATTAGACAGCTGCGCGCGTTCGGCCGAGGTAAATTAGCTCGGTGGTATCGGCTTGTGAATTATACTCGTGCACCTTTCTCTCGGAAAGCGCGAAGAAGCATCAGGTAATCGCGGTTCACATGTTATTTGACTAATTGCATTGCAACTTATAGTATGTTTGTAACATCGTGTTAAGTTAAATACACTGAGAGAAATAGTTTGGTAGTAGAGATTAGTGATCAAATGAATTTTATAGTTACTGGTATCAAAAACTTTGTTACATTTAACAGAAAAACCAAAATTTTTTTGTAATTTATTGTATGAAAATAATTATTTGGTTAAGACTACAAATTATTTGGTCAAAACAAGTATATAATTTAGTAATTATCATTATAAAATTCATTTGATCACTAATCAACTAAACTTTGGTTGATTTTACAAAACATTTTTCTCAGTGTAGTCCCAGTAATCGGACATTTAACGATACAAAGTCAAAATTGTAGAATTTTTTAAAGGATTCAATATGATAAAGCGATCTAATTATGTCATTAACTCAAATATGAAATATAAAATGATATTACTAACATTCAAAAATATGAAAAATTCTCAAATTATTCCGAAAATAGTAAAAACTTGTATGAAGTATCTAAATAAATCAATACACAACCTAAACTGCTTGTTTAAATGCTTGTTCTTGATATTATTCATTAAAAAAATAACTACAAAATATAAATTAATGCTTATCCTTAACAAATACATAACGTTAAAAAATTTCAAGAACATTAAAAATATAAACTCTAACTTAGTTGTGTGTGTAATAAATTAATATTTTTAAACAATAATTTTTATATTTTAATTAATCTTATAAATATCTTTAAATATTTAAAGATTACAATTAAATTTTAATATTATAATAAAAATTATATTTAAAATTAATAATAAAAAATTTCCTTGTAAATATACAGGTTTAGGGATGTGTTTGGTCACTGGGACATTTAGACATATCTTATTTTTTTTTTGTAAAATTGATAGAGAAACATTTTTTATCATAAAGCGAGCAGATATACAAACAACGTATAGGGTAACTTCGGTATTACACCATGCGGGGATTTACGCCACAAAGTCAGAAAAAAATAGAAGGAGTTGAGATAACTTTTTTGCAACCACTCTGTTATATATCTTTATGATGTATTAGTATTGTGTTGTAATTTTAGTTTTTTACTTTTAATATTAACAAAACTATTGTGGGTTGAATCAATTTGTCAAATGTTATGAGTGGTGCAGCGATATGTGAACAATTTACGTAAAATGATTACTCTCTTTGTAAGAAGTGTAATAGGTTTATTGATTATTTCATGATACATAAGTGTAGAGAGATATTAAAGGATGGAATATATAAAAATACATGTGCTTAGCTCTTGTATTTTTGTCCAATTTGATTGTCCCACTCATGAGTAGCTATAAATTCCACTTTTAATATACAGCAAAAATGTATTTAAAAAAATTTTTTTTCCAAATATAAAAAAATATATATTTCGTATTTAAAATTTTTTTTATAGTAGTAGACAATATAAAATTTTTATTGGGATATAATTTATTTTCCTATATAACAAATGATACGTGATAAATTAAGTTTTCGATCGGTGCGACGTATATATACCGGAGTTGCTCTATATATTATAAATTGTATATTTTTAAGATATTCTTCTTTATATATAACAGGATATTATTATATATAATATGTGCAGAATATTCTAATGTACAATCATTTTTTTTTTCGTGATGATATTTCGCATAATAGCAAAAACTTCGGGACACCGGGCTAATTATTTCCGTGATTTATACAATGCGCATAACGAGTCGTCGGCGCACATTTGTACGTATGGCAAAACATAGCGTTCTATATTGTATTTTTCGTCATTATTGCGATTTCGCAATTATTCCCCATTGAAAATGAACAATTCACAATCACGACTTGAAACGCTATTCTCGGTGAAGCTACTCTCTAAATTCTTTGGAGTGGAAATCCAGCCGATCGGCTGGATTTTCACTCTTAGAGTGAGATTCTACTCCAAAAGAGTGAGATTCCACTCCAAAGAATTTAGAGAGTAGTCCGATTCCTGCCAACAAATAGCTCTGCCGCTTGACGGAGCCGATTGCTGATCGAGGATCTTGCTCTTGGTTGATTCGAATGAGGAAACCTCGGCATCCACCTGGTCGCAATTCTGGTTTCTATCGCGTCGTTCTATCGCGAGGCATCTCACGATAATCTCTCAATCGTTGAAACCCGCTCTACGCATCCGCGTAGAATCGTTACTTGGCCGTTGTACGTACTTCCGTCCTCGTAACTCGCGCGTCGGATGAGAGGCAGAAAGAGAGAGAGGAAAAAAAAGCACAGGAACAAATTGAGGAACGGCTTCCCGCTATTCCGTTAATCGTTCACCGGCGGCGAACT
>QKQZ01009680.1:0-14082 GCA_003595255.1 Solenopsis fugax | reverse complement strand
TGCACCACATGCAGCGAGAGCGCACGCGGCGCGACCGCCGTCGCCTGGTCGCCGGTTAACTGTATAACCGCCGCGGCGACGAAGACGACGACGACAACGAGGGCCGCTCCGCAATTAACCACCCGACAGTTCGCTCACGCTGACTGATAAACAATACGGGAAAAGAGTTGCGAGAGGCAGCCGCGCGTCGCCTCGCGATCGAGTCGATCATCATTCAGATTGCATTCCGCGCGATATCTCGCCCCGGGTTCGTCGCATCTTCGATGACAGTCTGGGATCCATAACGGGTTTCAGCGGATTAGATGCCTATCAGGAAGTAGATGCGATCGATTCAATATCGATCGGTGTATCGTGTCATATCCGTTGCTCATAAATTATCCATAATTCTAACGATTATAGCTGATTGATTAGGAGAGGAAACTACCTACATCGGAGTCTGTAATATCGAATGTGAAATGATATGAAAATAATAATCTGAGTGCGATGCTATCCCATACGATCGCGTTCGTATCTATTATGATAACATGTGTAAGTCGCTCGTGTATACTCGTATATACTCTTGATCACTCGAATCTTAATTAATCTTTGCTCGCCAATTTGACAATAAATACTATAATAGAGGCGTTAACACTGACTGTAGTGTTCACTGGATCTCTTATGCACACGCCGATACAATCTACAAAGATTTCCCATGAGCGTGCTGTAAAATAGAAACATGATGACGTTTACACTCGATAATAAAACAGTAATCTGGATGCGAAAGATTGACAGACACCGCATTAAAACGATCGGGTTTTTGAGACGGATCATTATACCCAAACCACATTCCGGACTACATAAAAGACATAACGGCGCGATAGATAATAGCAAGGTAGAGTCTTCGGCGGTCGCCGAACCGCGCGCGAAATGCGCGCGTGTAAGAAAGTATATAAACAAAAAAAAAGCTGCTAATGCTGGCACGATCGTTATATAGAATGGGGAATGCTACGGGGAGCGAATGATTGCGTCAATGGTCGCTCATTTTGCAACACCGTAAATTCTCAATGCACCTTGTATGCGCCACATTAGAAGATAGAACGGACAGTCGGGGCTGTCTTCTCCCCGTCATGATTGGATAAGTATTCATCGCGCGCTCCGCGCAAGTAATAGTCCTAAAAGTGGAAACCTAATTACACAGCAAGGTGAAGATGATAGTGTACTCTAGCTACCAATCGCACGACTTGTTCGCGAAGGTGAACGTTATCTCAATCGGATTGCGAGACGAGCGGAACGTGACGTGTTACGGATTCGCAGCGTCATCGGAGAATCGCGCGCGACGTGCGCGATTCGATCGAGATTTCCGCCGCAAAAAGCACGAGAACGCGCATCGAAAATAGAAATCTCGCTGCATCTGCACAAGTATCGCGAGAAAGCCATCTGAGAAAGTCCAATCGATTCGAATTCAACTGCTACGTGCCCTAAATGTGATATGTCTGAGATACGTAAACGAATATATAATTATACGTGTAAATATACTAATAATTGAATAACGAAAAATGTAATATGTTGAGAAGGACCTAAATCTGAGATCGAAACGTTGTGGATTCATTTTATTAGTAAACGCATTTTGTCAGCAAGTTGACTGAATTTTAGATTATTTATTAATATTATGTTGTAAAAATATAGTTTCTCCGTTACGCGATACGCCATTCTGAAAAATACTTATTCAATAAGTTTATTCAATTATTTGTGCATTAACTTTTCTCAGGACGACACAAGAGAATATTAAATAATTAGATAGTTCATTTGCGTTGCATTAACGTTGCAGCTTAATATTTGCGCTTTTATTTGCGCTAATGGTGACAATCGCTTACGTTGCAACTCTGTCGCTGCCTCGAACGCGTCGTCATTCCTGACGCGGAGGAACTATTGAAATTCTCGATCGAGCCACTTGCACTTGTGGATCTGCGCCCTCTCTTCCTCGTAGCGAAATGAGTTGTAGGCTTAGACGTGGAATGACGGTAGGAAATTATGCGGATGTCCAGCTGGGATAATGGCGCCCGCGACAAACCATCGTCTCTCAAGTACGATTGACTTGGGATTCCAACGAGTCCGCGCTGACGGATGTTATCTATGATCGATGTGTGAACATATTTACAACACTGACATTCTAGGATAAAAGATTGTCGAAAGGCGTGTTGTCGGGAGTGAGGTCAAAATAAAGAATCCTAACAATGCGATCAGCTAGAGGATTTGATGAATCATTATCAAATTATCATTTGTTAAAATAGAAAAAAGTCGGACGAAAAAATAGTCCTTAGGTAACACAAGGAAATAAAAGACGTACGGTTTTTCGGTTGAAGCGGATTTTTATACTTCATAATATTTTCATATTAATTAATAAATACAGTTTTCAATTGTGTAAACTATATGCCGATGTAGTTGTCGAACTTAAAACGTTTCGATCGAAAAATGGAACTTGTTATTTTTTGTACTATTCACATATCGGTTTAATATCCAATTTAATAATCCTTAAGTAAAAGATTAATTTTTTTTTTTAAGTGGTCTTTGAATCGCTATCGATACACATATCATTCCTGTTGACAGATGCCGTACTTTTATCGATTCTAATGATGATTTCGTCTCCTATTAAGACAGCACGAGATCGCCGTCATCATTATCAACTGTCAACCCATGTTCCCTTAACTGCCAACGACTTTTGGCTGACTTTAACGAGTGCCACCTGACGCCACAACTGCCCCTAAGAAGAAAGCAGTTGTCTTCGGGTGAACATACAGGGTAGCAGCGGAAGGTAAAAGGCGCAAGGGGTGGAAATACGGGGCAGATGCCACTTATGTACGCGATTAGAAACGAATTTTTTTGAATAATGGGCCGAGGGAAGATGGACGACCCAGTTAATATCAAGAGTGCATTGTCGCCGATCTTATCCTTTCGATGTAAAGATATCGTTGTCGACATCCCTCGGGAATGAATGTCGTTGTTGTCACGAATCAAACTTCTGAACTTTATATACAATTATTTATGTATTCGATCCAATTAACGAAGACACGATTGTAGATAATAAGGAAAGGTTTGATCAGCACGTCATATAAATAACGATTCCACGAGACATCATATTACATATTCGAGGATCAATCGTGAGACACTGTCGAAATAACGGAGCACCGGTTCGCATGTCCCTTTATCGACGAATCTTGGCGGATCAATTTACGAGCTAACCGATTAATCAGCGGATTACTCTGGTAAAGAGTGACGTACGCGTGCGCGCGCGCGATCCTTTGTATCTTATCGATGTAATAATCTAGTTCGACGAAAGCGATATCTTCGGCAACGTAACAACCGACGAACACGTAATGGGAAGAGACACGCTCGCCGAGGAATTGGCAAACGGAAATCCAGTCGTCTTAAAATTAATAGACCTAATTTTGTTTGAGTAACGCTCTTAATGCCTTCCATGCTTTACCGCTCTAACGAATAATTGAGATACGATGATGATCTCTAATTTACCTGTGATTATATTGAACCTACGTAGCGCACGTACATTTGTATGTACGTGTATTTCATTGCGTGAGTGCGCGAATAGAATCTTAGAAAGAAAAGCAAGCGGACCGGAATGCGAAGTTCGCTGCCGACGGGGAATATCAGGAAGACCTATCATTTACTTCGCTTCCTGACATGCATCCAGGAAGATCACACCATACTACAGAACATAAAAATTATCAAATGGGATTTCTCCGAAATGTTGTCAAATTGCATATTAATATCAGTTTCGCTATTAAGAATCGCTGTCCGAAGAAATTCCTTTTTCTCGATTTAAAATTAGGCATACGATACGATGGCTCTGCCAGAATAAGAAAAGTAGGTACGGCGCCGGAAACTCTCGGTGCGGTAATTTATAACGCTCCTATATATCTCCACCTATTTTAATTCTCTCGATCTCATCCCATACTTCCGCTCCCTCGCCGGCGTCTTCGCACAATGGAAGCCGTCGGCTTCGCGGATCATACTTCTCTACGCTCGAAAATCATGCCCGTCACTTTTTGCGCTGGGCAACTCGCCAGTCATTAGCCACGCCGGCAGATCTATCATTATTGCGTACGAGCGTCTATCTGTAATTGGCGAATGTAAACACAGAGTGTAACCTGCTGCGCGTGTGTCGGTAGGTGGGATCCTCGTCTGTATGCGTAGTTTACGTACTGCTGACCACCAGACTGTTGCTCCATTCACGATTTTCGAAGGAAAAATGCGCGTATAATTTTCCATGATACGTGACAAGTCGATCCATTATATATTTCGAATTTAATAAGCTTAAAGTATAGTTTGCATCGGTTGAAAATTAAAAATGAAAACTAACCAAATGATTGACTGATTGTGAGCAAATTAGTTTTAATGATAATAAAAATAGTTGTAACTTTATTTAGCAAAAAGAAGAATTATTAACGTTAATTTCCATGAGGCTTAACTAAAATGCGAGGGACAAAGAAAAAAATGCACTTGTATATTCTAAATCTTTAGAAAAAATTATTCGACACTAATTCCCCCCCCCCGCATTCAATTACTCTATACATTTACTCTACTCGGTCTATAAAACTTAACAATATTCCCAGGAGAGAGATATAACGAAATATTATTTCTCTTAGCCTGTTCGTCTTCCATTTATCACTAAATGGCAAGAGCAACTTTTCTGTCATACTAAAGTAGTCTCTCTTTTAAATCCATAAATATTCAAAACACGCGAGATATCTCGTCCTTGAAGAAACCTAATAAATGCAACAAATGACAAATTGACCATTCGATCTATGCCTCGTGACAATTTTGCGCAATCCACCGAGTCGCGATAAATCACCGACGTCGATGATAAACGACGGTCCTCTATCTATATAGCGCCAATGGGAAGAGTTACTTAGTCCGAAGAGTCCAGCTTATCCGGCAAGCCTCACCTGAATATGAATAGCCTCGTCGTCGTCGTTGTCGTGATCGTAGTCGTCTTCGTCGTCTGGTTATATCCCTCGGATATCTTCTCGCCGGGCGTTGAAGTCTCTCGAAATTGCGCTCACTGAACACCCCACGGTGGCTCACTTCACCGTTCGGGTGGCCCGTCGCACCGTTCACAGCGGTCTCTCATACCCGCACACGTGTAAATTGTCACAGCACCACCTGACGTAAATTCCTTTACAACGACCTTGCTAACTCGCGACTACGAATTAGTTTCTCAAGTATCAAGCACTGAAATCCTTGAACGATTCTCAAATGGTTTTCAATGATCTTGGAAAGAGCTTTAGGATTCCAATACAATCATCGTCACTCTGATAATGTTGTAGCTCGATGCAGCTGGGCGACGTGGTCAATCACCGTGGATCAGGTGTCCATTAAGAATACCCGGCTCGTTGGTCACCGTTGCCGTGCGAAACCTTCCGGATCGCTGATCCCGCTGATCGCGTGGCTGGACGCGTGGTGCTTGCGGGTGGGGGTGGCGATGTGTCGTCTTGGTGAGAGAGACCAAGTCACGGATCTTCGATATATCGGCTATTATTTTTGAGTAGCGATCGGCAATCGGTTCAGTCGTGATTAGTTGTAAGTCGGAAATACACACGAGCGTAAATTGTAGACTTCTCTTATTAAGATCGAATACAGTCAAATAAAAACTTTTATTTTCATCACTTTTTTCCATAAACTCGTTCCGATCGGGGACGGTATACCTTGAAGACAGAGTTCTGCAATCTATCTCAGATTTTCCATCGTTGAAAGGTATCTTCTTTGAACTTTGGACTTTAGATTTCAGGAAACATCATCCTTTACACGAATCGTTGAAGAATACACTTCGTTAGATCTACCAATGTCCGGGCAAAGTCGCGATCCAATTGTCGACGAGTGACAAAAGAGACGGTTAGGCTCCTTGAGCAAATCTGTCGCGAGCGATAGCGCCGAGGATATCAAAAGGATAGGACACCTTCGCCTGTACAAGATTATTCCGCGTAAAAGTCCAAAATTTCGTCGCGGTCGACGGGTGACGACGCGGCGCGCCGATGCGTGATAGAGGGCGAGTAGCCGGGGGTCTTACGCGCTCGAAGTTGGGCCCGCGCGCGTAACGTCGTACCGGTCCTAACTCAGCGTGTCTACGTTCGTCGTTCTACCTCGTGGAGCGTGCAGCAGGAGGCGTGCTGTCCCGGACTGGACTAGCCTGGGCCTCTGGAGTAGAGAGGGCCGGTCGCGCTTCACCTCCGCTTCGCCGACCTCCCTCCACCGTGCACTGCGTCGCTTTAGGTGCCCCTCTCTCTCTCTCTCTCTCTCTCTCTCTCTTTCTCTTTCTGTCGATCTCGCGCGGGGCCCTCTCCCTCTCACTCGGGGCCTTCGTGTACCGTGGCGGAACGCTGCTTACCTGTCTCTCCCTCTCCCTTATGCCGCGACCTCTCGCGATATCAGTGGGCCGTGAGCAAGAGAGACAGAGACAGAGACAGAGAGAGAGAGTGAGAGACGTTTAGCGCGGGGAATAGAGGAAGAGGGAGAGGGAGAGAAAGAGAGAAAAAGGAGAAGGATAGAGAAAGAGAGAGGTACGATGAAAAAGAGACCCCTCTCTTTTCCCTTTCCCAGTCTTCTACCGCACACTCGTACCATGACGCCCCCACCGAGATAGGACAAGAGGATTCTTCGTGTCCTGATGATTTTAGGAACCGAAAGAAATTGCCCAAAAAGATTTGTTGATAAAAATGAAGTGATTCATCTATAATCATCTCAAAACTGATATCATTTTCTTATAGTATAAAAGATACCGTACATAAGTGTTTATGTGTATTCGAATAATACAGAACAATTGTTACAAAATTCATCTAAAGACATGTTAGCTTATGATCAAGTTAAATAGATTTCTAGATAAACGAACAAGCTGAACGAGAGAAATATCACACGGTTATTTGTTGCATTATTGCGTAAAGCAACGTCACGACAAATTAACAACAATGCTATTAAAAATACTGATTTTTTGCTATTGCATTCTATAAAGTGAGAACAGCATACGCGTACTCTGCTAGAAAGGATAAAATAGCTATTTAAAGTCGTATCCACAATGCGAATCGACGTACTTAATGTGCCATGTTTCCTCGACTTCTAACAGCCGTCAGAACATTTATAACGTTAGAGTGGTTTGAGCATTGAGGTCAATGATGGGTGAAATTAAAACATCGATGATCTCTCGAAAATACGATGAGTTAGAAATATCAACTTGTGTCGAATATTTTCTCGGAAATCATCAAAAATAATTTGACTCTTTTCCTCTTGAACATTTTAACACGTTGTTGAACAACTGACAATAAATGTCGATCAATTAAAATAAATATCGATCAATTATTACTCACGAAATCCATTTGGTTATTTCTTATAACTACTGTAATTACTAGATCTAATTTCAGGGTTTACTATCGATAAGTAACTTTGAACGAAATCGACGGAGCAGTGATCATTTATCGATCTGGCCGAATATTTTTTTTATGATTAAATTACGCTGAGTGGGTTAGGTCGAAAGTGGCGACCAGGTTCCGCCAAAGAAAATCAAGACGCTCGATAAATAAGTCACGAATAATAAGTCGCGGTTCAATCGTTGTTTAAGGAGAAAGCGTTTCGATCTACCAAAGAAGAACGTTCTATTCCAGATACCACTTAACTTCGGCCACAGTTAAATAACAGAAAGTGGCAAGAATCTTTCTTCGCTACTTATCTACGCGAAGATGTACGGAGATCGAACAAACTTCTGATCTCATCCGCGTTACTGATGTTTCACGTCTACGTCGGTATACCGTCGGTGATGACAGGATGGACGGAAGAGGGCTTAATGATCGTCCGTTTAATTACGGCGCGCACCACCGCCAATCAAATCCCGCCGAAAAAGTCCGTCGCGGCGATCGCGCGGCGGGATCCACGAAGTTCACACCGTCACCGTTATGGGCGGAACCGAGAGAGCCGGAACCACGCTTCCTGCACAGAACAAAACTTTCCTCCCGTCCTCCCGCCGCCGCCGCCGCCGCTGCCGTCGTCGTCGTCGACTAAATTGAACTTTGGACAAAGTTGCTGTATGCAGCCGCGCTCATATTATACCGACGGCCAACTAACTACGAATCAACGCTCGTCTCTCTAACATCGAATCGCGCGCGTAGGCGTGTGAAACGGAAGGCAGTTAAATTCGGTGAATGGTTGACCCTGGAATTGACAGAAATCGAGCAAAACGCCAATCGCGGACACAATAATTCGAACAGTAACAGCGTTGCTCTAATATATTCGCGTGACATTTAACGTATTGCTAGAGAAAAGTTAGATGAAATATGAGTAATTAAGTCAGGTCGAGTGATCTAGTCTGGCGAATATTAAACAAAATTTGTTATTCTCGAAACTGTTTCGTAGCCGGTTTATTTCAAAACTCCAAGATGAATTTGCGCCTTTTCGCACCGTGTAATTAAATACAATTCGCGACATTCCAAAGTGGCCTCCGTAATGAAGACAAAGTCACACGTGCGCGCAACCTGTTGTCGCGAGCTGCTTCAACGGTCGCGCCGTAAAAAGCTACGCGCAACACCTCACTGCGTCTGCTTTAGTCGAATAGTTATGCACCCCTTTACGCTACCCCTGCGCTGCGCCCACCGTCTGCAACAGTTCTAATGCCCGCGTGTTCTACAGGCGTTCGTTGCACTTGCTGAAACAGCTGTGGCACCTGTGCCTGCTAGTAAGGTGCAACGTTCCCTCGTACACGACACCCTTGCCGTACGGCCAGTTCATCAACTTTCCATCGTTCGACCCCGTAATATTCGCCAGACTAGATCACTCGACCTGGCTTAATGATATCTCAATCTTGATACTCGTTTCCCTCGTTCGCCCATCTTCCTTCCTTCTCTCGCGGCATTTGCCGGCCGACGGCAAATAATCATTATGGCACATAAGTGGAATATACGGAACTCGTGCTATGTCTCGTGCTCGTGCACCGAAATATTAATAAAAAAATAACACGGATATCTAACGAAAGTTTTAGTTAATATTTTATTTAAATAATCCTAACAATTTATAATGTTAGTAAATTCTATTATACACTGAGAGAAAAAATTGTAGTTCTGGCAACTATAAGGGGACAACCATACAAATTTTGTTAATATAATTATAATATATAGTTCACTTAACTATATATTATTAAGTTAACAAAATTTGTATGGTTGTCCCCTTATAGTTGCCAGCACTACAATTTTTTCTCTCAGTGTAGAATTAAAAAGATATGTTTTAAAATTCACATTTGTATTCACGTAGCATCCTTACAGAGTTGAGCAGTAACTAATTAAAAAGTCATAAATATTAAATAATAAAATTAACGTTAAGTGATTAATTTTTTAAATTGTATTATGTAGAATAACGAATATTAATTAATTTTAAATGAGTTAATTTTTAACTTCAACTAGTTACTTTTAAAATATATAAACTTTAACTTATTAACTTTTTTCTTAAGTTAAAAATTTAGCTATGTAAAAAAAATTATAAAAGAAGAAAGTATACCCATATAAAAACAATATTTTCTGTTATGTAATATACAATTAATTTATAAATAAAACATTAAAAATATTTTGACTAGCTTAATTTTTTAAAAATTACATTTTAATTTAACCTAAACGCAACCTTTAACTGAGTTTGTTTTATGCAACTTTCAACTAAATTATAACTTTATAAGTCATTTAATTTAACTTAATTTAGTTAAAAAAATATATATTAATTTATCCAATCCTACATTCTTGTAACAGCCGATAAAGAGATGTGTAAATTTTTATTTCCCCACACATATTATTCTTGAGCAATATTGAATATAAACGATGCTCTACTCGCCAATCTTGGACTATACAGCGCGACGAGCTCAAGGATACAAGTCAACGAACTTAGAGGATACCAAAAAGAAGCAAATGAGAAATTGCGCGTCTAGTCCGATGGGCGGTGAGAGAAAAAGCGCGGGAAGCACATGGCCCGAAATAGCGAGCGGCCGAACGAGCGAACGGTGATCAGCTGGTGCTCTGCTCCGACGGATCCCGAAAAGCGTGTACGTTCCGACCGTTAAACGCCCTTCACCTTTCGCGGAGGTACGCACATGGCCCCCGGGCCCTCGGGCCCCCGAGTCTAAGGGCAGGGTGGCGGCGCGCCGCTTCTCGAAGACACGCACGCGGCGCCTCCCTGCCCGGTATTCGCATTAATGGTATACATTATTATCGCGCGGCGGCGGCGGCGTTCTTCTGGGGATGGTATATGGTAACGGCCGCGCGTCAACGGTCCCGGGCACCTGACGCCTTATAACGAGTCCAAGTCCCTTCTTCGTAGGGGCGGGCCCCTTTCTTCCCTTTTCGTCACGATCGCGAGGCGAGGTCCTCGTTCTGACTGTAAGTCCGGTAGCTTCCAAGTCGCGACCTTCTTGCACGTCTTGCACGCGTCCGCCACGATATAGCGGTGTACGGAATGGATATTGCGTGGAAGTGGTAAGAGCGTCAGGTCGTGGCCGGACTCGAAGATGCTCGATAGGGTAATTGGACGTACCTGATATTTTCGGCTGATCTGCCTGAGCCTCGCCAAAATTATTTAATTAATACATCAACACAGACGTGTGTACTCAATTTTTTTTTTTTTTTTGGAGATGAATACATTATAGGATGAATACATTATACATATAATCGACACGTGTGCCTTCCTAGAGATAAACATTAAAATTACCGGATCTTCATTATTTTGAGGAGGAAGCATCTTTCAAGCAGTCAGATATATCATTAATAACGAAATGCAAATTATGAGTGAATAATGATCTAAAAACTAATTAACTCGTGCATATTGCGATATTAAAGATATGCAGCCGTCAAATCTCAAGAAAAGGAATAGATTGAAGTGAATTGACATTAAATTGTGTTACTCGCAGCCAATAAACCAATTCAGACGAAAGATAGAAAAATTCAAAGATTGGTTCTCATAGTTGAACACGATGCTCAACCCTGAAGCGAGGAGCTCGCGTGAATTGGTACCTGAACCTGACCGCGAAACCTTTAGTCGAGGTGAAAAGCCGCTGGCGCGAATTAGCCATCGCATCAACGTATACTTTGATCTCGCAAGATAACGCGTCCAGGGTGCGTGCAACGGAAGATAAACGTAAATAAAGACCTTAAGACCGCGACCGTACACCCACGATTTAATGAGAAATTGCGTTCGTTCTGCGTATCTGTCGATTACGCGGTACGCGCCTCGGAGAGATAAGGGCGGTAACACCGAGCTCTTATTTTTTTTCTTTTTTTTTTTAAGAAGGGAGCGTACGTAGGCAGGGTACCTTCGAATGCCGATCGACAGCTCGCCCGCGGCATTGGGCGGCACGAGAGATGCGCGGTGCACGACTCGAGAAATAGAAAATAGAGAAGTATGGTGTGTGGCTATAACGCAATAGCGGGAGAGAAAGCAGACTATTTCGTTCGCCACGGGCTAGTGGCACAAATAAATAAATAAACAGTATCGTTGTTCGGTAGTTCATTTCAGTAAGGTAAAATTTAAATCTTGGTAAAGCAAGAAACATGTTGCTTTTTTTGTATTCTAGGATCTATATGAGATTACACGAAACAAGATGGAAGACGAAAGAATTAATTTCTATTTAAACATTACATATTATTTTTTTTTCGAAGTGAAGTTATTCGACCGAGTAATGTATAATACAAATTAAATAAGAAAGCCATTTTACGGTCGTAGCTAGATCTTCTTGCTATGTTTGTTTGTGTGATTTTATATAACCATTCAAATTAACGAAACTGCGCGCTGATTACTTTTCAGACATAACACAGCCTAAGTCAAATAAGAATGAATAATATCACGTTTTTTTATTAAATTAAAATTAATTTAATAATGATTGATGCTGACTTGCATCTAGATATTATAACTCTTCCCCCTCCCCCCTGAAAAAACTGTAAAGAATTTATTGCGAAAAATCACACAAACAAACATAGCAAGAAGATCTAGCTACGACCGTAAAATGGCTTTCTTATTTAATTTGTATTACATATTATATTATTATTAGGCGGAGCGCATTGTGTATAAATAGCATCGAGATATTTCTCGAGACATTAGAAACGCAGAAGAAGCTGTCGGATGATAGAGCGATAGCGTGTGGCGCGATGGCCGATAACGATGTGCTACTTTCGCCCGTCAAAGGTGTTTCGAAAATGGATTCTCATCGATCAAGCATATATACGCGTAGATTCGTATCGTTTGGAAAAACAATTCCTGGACGGTCGAGCGATGCAATCGTAGGTCGGCAAATTCACCAGCCAGCAGGTGCAACTTTCTTCCGACTGCCGGACGTAAGGGTAGGTAATGTCTTTTCTGTCTGTTCCGCTTCCCGCCGCCCCGCCGCCCCGCGCGAGTGGCTTTTTTTATTTTTATTCGTCACGCTCGTTTCAACGGGGAATTTATTACAGAGTGCAAAACGCACCACGAGAAGCATTATTATTGATATGAGCCTCGATGTATTATGCATACGCGACGTTGCGACATTTGCACGTAAATCGCAGCGAGAATATTATTCATCGCAAAAGACAGCCAGCTTTATAGAATTCTAAAATGTGACGTTAAATTAAAATCGTTTACATGGTTTTAAATCCATCGGTTAACATAACGGTATATATACGGTCATAATTTTCACGAGTTTTTATTTCGCCATCAGAATATTATTTATCGTCTCAATGCCATAATCGGTCCGTTTCGGCAGCGGATTACGCAGTCTCTGGTCGTGTCCTATCTTTATGCCGCCGCTGAATGTAATGAGAAAATAACATAAAATTACACACCACGTCCGAGCGTGTATATACTGATCATCGGCTCCACTACCATCTCATTCGATTTCCGATTTGAAACGCTCGGTAGGAAGTCAATGAAGCTGAAGTCACCCACGTCAAGTATTTTTAAATTCTCGCATTATGTTGTTGGGCAATACACAATGTGTAATTTTTTTTATTTTACTTTATTTAACAATATTAATAATTACGGTATATAAATATCAAGTCAATCGTTAAAAAGATTAAGTTTCGTCTCTACTTTCGCGATATTTGAGGGAAACGAGAGAGATAAACGATACTCGTAACTTTATGATAAACTCCGCCATCACAATATTTATCAACGCATCGTCTGAAGCATCATCACGAATGGTAGTGGGCTACCAACTCGCATAAAATATCGTTGGATATAAAGACGTTGTTAAGCTCTTAGTGGATACTCAACCGGTCTCTCAATTTAATGCTTCACCCAAACACTCGAGAGAGAGAGAGAGAGAGAGACCTTCTCGCCTCGGGCTGCATTTATAGTGGACTCCAACGAGTGCTAGGAGCGGCGTACGATGCGACATAAACGCACATCTCACGTTTTACGTCTTCATGAAATCACCTTTAAGCGATGTACTCGCTTTTTTTTTTATACGAACGGTACAGCGTATCGTCGTCAGATATGAATACAGTTCACTTCCTTGCCAAACGTACCCTTGACTATTTTACTGATATTACCTTATATGCGAGATTTTATATTCAGATACGTATTATCTATCGCATTCATGAATTTAAAATATCTATGATTATATCTGTAGATAAATCTATCGTTGTTCATTTTTTTTTTTTGCATTTCGTCGTTCTCAAACATTGCTGAGATTAAATTGCAGGAAAATTGTATAAACATTGTTATTGCATAATCAATTGGAATATGTGATTTATGGATAAAGTGTTTGTAAATTGTCGCGAGAAGGAACAAACAACAGAGCGTGCAAACATCGTATCAGCATTGAAACAGGTGTTATTTTACGGACCTCGGAGGCACGCGTCACACAGGTCGTCATACCCGCCTGGTCGCAGAGCAACCCGGTGGACGCGCGGCGGACGCGCAGCGGTTGTAGAAGCTAAAGCAGCCGACAAGCTTGTTTGTCGCGTGGCTGGCAGCGTGGTCCGAACGCGGCCGAACGCGGCCGATAGGCTGCATTCTCTCTCGATCGCGGAGTTCGCGACCCGACGGATCCGGCCGGTGACCGCCAGAAGAGGACTCCTCGCCCCGTAGCGCGTTGCC
>QKQZ01009678.1:0-28392 GCA_003595255.1 Solenopsis fugax | reverse complement strand
CGGCTGTAGATTTGCTGGGCCAGCATAATTTTTAGCTGTTGCAGCTAATCTTTTTTTTCCGTGTACGCCTGTGCATTATCCAGCAGCCGACCACCATCGGTGGCTTAAACTCAATCAGGCACTTTCAGTGCCGCCTCAGTTTGCGGCGCGATCATCCGTACATTCCTAAACCGCGGAATGCAGGCGAAGTTTCCGCGGTTTCGCGTCGTGTTCTCTTCGTGAAGAGAGCTTTGCTCTCCTCCTGTAACTTCTTCCGCCAATCCAATTCAATCTCGCGTAAACAGCGAAGAGAAATTCAAAATTGAAACAAAAATATATTGGGAAAAGAAACGGAAGAGCAATTGAAATTAACAAGCTACCTCGATGCAATTACAGAAAAAAAGCAAATATGGCAATTTATTATTCCGAGAGATGCGTCATCAGATAGCTCGCAGAATCTGCGGTTCAGAGAGTTAGTTATCGATGGTGCTGTAGATCGATTCTGATCGAGGGGAATTTCGAAAGAGTTCTGGGGACTAGTAAACACACGCGCGGCGCGTGTAGAAATGCCGGAGAAAACAGCGGACGAGGAAAGAAGAGGAGAAACGGAGAGGATTACAGGAAGGTAGAAGGTGGAGAACACAAGGGGTCGAGGGTTCACGGATCGTTCGTGTTGTGATAGGCCGCGATTCCCGGCTGCAATAAGAGCATTAGACGATCGCGACGGGGAAAGAGAGCGAGAGAGAGAGAGAGAGAAACGGAGGAAGAGCGGAAGAGAGCGAGGGAAAGGAAAAAAGTCAATCGGGCCCGTCCATTACCATACGTTATTGGCTGGGCTTCGGTCCGGTCAGGTGGTGTGTGTTTGCCATAACTCCAGATAAATAAACCCCAGGGCCAGATAAATCTGTGTACGAGCCGCGGCATGTATAATGCAAATGCAATCATGTCCGCGAACCGCGGCGGTGCCGCGGACGTTAAAACTCGAACGCGCGGGCCCGTATAAGAGAGCCCCGGCGCGCCTGCAAAGGGCACGCAAGCGAGCGTACCCCACGAATTTACAGCGCGCACCGCGCGCCGGCAACAGGCTTAAAACGGCTCAAGGCGAGGGTTAGCGAAGGGACCGTTTACGGCACGACGGGTAATTAAGATAAGGGAACCCTCGCCTCTCTCTCGGCGAAATATATATCGGCCGTAATTATTTCGAGTGTGCTGCCCTTTCTGAATTTACAGTAATGTCGTCCGGGCACTCGCGTCCGCAAAATAAATGAAGCAATTTAGGGACGCGTGTACAAGTTTTCGCGCATGTCGCTTGTATCTGTCTTTATCACCCGCGTGAAACTCTTCTCGCAGAAGCGAGACTTGCGAAACTAGCCGATTTGAAATCTAATTGTTTTACTGTGACATTTATGACGTTTAATTGTATACGAGTACTCGTATATACTATCCTTTCGTATTTAAATTGCTATTTTGTCTGTGGTAAATCATTTATCATCTTCAACGGTAAATTACGCAAGCCTCGATATTACGAAATTTCCACAACGCAGGACCGCTAATAAGCGGGGTTTGATTGGCGTGATTAGGACAAATCAATGGCAATTCAGTGACGATGTATAGGAACGAACTATAACGAACGCGGTCACCGGCTAGAAATCAGAGCGAAACGTGGAACGCCGAGTAGTAGGAGTAGCTCTCGATCGAATCGGCCGGTCCGGACGATTTATAGTTAATTATTGGCCGCGATCGATCCACCGGCTCCACGTGACGAGGGCAGCAACAACGTTTTCGATTACGCGGCTAAAGGAGAAGCCGCATTGTGCAACCAGACAAC
This sequence comes from Solenopsis fugax, assembly GCA_003595255.1. Classification (NCBI taxonomy): domain Eukaryota; kingdom Metazoa; phylum Arthropoda; class Insecta; order Hymenoptera; family Formicidae; genus Solenopsis; species Solenopsis fugax. Next base: position 26,585 of record QKQZ01009678.1, on the reverse strand, counting down.
GCTGCGGTGGTAGCGGCATCCGCGATTTCTCGGACGGTGCACATCCACGGTATTGACCTCCTCGCCCCCTCGGGGCTCTCGCTTTTATGGTACAATTTTAACGATGACTCTCGGGATTGAGGTTGAGACCCGCGAATCATTTCAACGACGCTCGCTCGCTCGCTCGCTCTTCCTCTCTCCTCTTCCACCCAGCGTGAGAATCAACGAAAGTGAACTCCGCGCGGCGGCGTGACATTTATCTTGCGTCAACACGCGCGCGGAAAACGCGCCGCCTAGCCCATTTCAGATTCCTCGGTTCGTCGCGATCTATCACAAACTCAATGACAAACTCATAACACGACCGATTATTGCGTAATTGAGTCTAATCTATATACGCAGAAAAAAAATTAGTATCAAATCAACAATTCATTGTTTCATATATAAGCAAGAATATAAAATTTCCTTGCAAGTATTTATAATCTCAAAGAGACATAATTTGCTAATATAAAGAAATTTTGTTTCTTCATGTAAGCAAATTATGTCTGATCAAGATTATCAAATTCTTCCAAGATTTTATATTCTTGCTTATATATGAATTGTTGATTTAATAGTCATTTTTTTCTGTGTATATACACAGAAAAAAATTAGTATCAAATCAACAATTTAGTGTTTCATATATAAGCAAGAATATAAATTCTTCTTGGAAGATTTTATTATATAATCTTAAACAGACATAATTTGTTAACATAAAAAAATTTTGTTTCTCCATGTAAGCAAATTATGTCTGTTTAAGATTATAAATTCTTCCAAGAAGATTTTATATTCTTGCTTATATATGAAACAATGAATTGTTGATTTGATACTCATTTCTTTCTGTGTACTGCAACACCATATTTTATGTAAATTCTTTCACGTTTAACGTGCATCTTGCACGAGTTACTCTAAGCTCCAAATCTCTCGCTCCGTTCTAACAATGAACAAAAAGGTAAATAACTCGAATAAGTCCCTATACCTAAACACGGAAATTTATTATTATTAATCTTAAATGATTTTTTTATACTATTATTAAAATTTAATTGAAATTTTTAAATACTTAAAAATATTTAAAAGTATTATAGATTATTTTGAATATTGTACAAATTTAAATTATCAAAATTGCCAACGCTATTTTTTATCGTATGAATCGCTGAGCTTTTTACAAGTTTTTATTATTTTCGAAATAATTAAAAAAAATTTGCATATTTTTGTTTGTAATAACGTTTTGTATTTTACATTTTTGAGTTAATTATGCAATTGGGCCAGTATCAAGAATTTTTACAAAAATTCAACAATCTTTTTTCTGCATCATTTCATGTCCGATTATTGAGACATTTACTTTAATCTTTTTTGTTTCTGCTTATTTAGACGAATTAACTGTCGGTAGCTACAATTTACTAAAGTTTTTTTCATCGCGTCGCTTACAGCCAATCACTGCGTTACATTACTGGAACGTGCGCTATAACCTTGTTAACGATATATTGTTCCTGCAGGTGCAGTATGATTTTGTATACACGAAGCTACGCCATGACAAGAAAGAGTAACGATCGTGCTAATGCGCATAATTAAGCACCGCGTCGTTGGCAATAAGACGTGATTCTCGTGCATTTAGATTAGCCTCCCTTTGCGACCTCGCTCCGCTCGCTCGGATCGATATAAAGTATATAAACGATCGTAGTCGATCATCCTTTACGCATGCACGCCGATGAACGTCGCGCGATAACGGAAACGTGTGCCGTTACTTACTCGGTAATATGACATTCTTTTTGCACCGGTGCCTTATTCTTGTTTATACCCCTATTGGATTTTTGTCTGGTCTTATCTCGGCGAGTATTTTACCGGCCTTCCCGTCTTTAGGGATTACTATGATTATCGATTCTTTTCGTCGCAAACGCATTATTCGCGTCGCTGAAACCGAAAAGTAGGCGATAGGCGAATCACCATGGGATATGGGCGAGGGGGGAGAGACACGCGAGCATGGGATGCCGATGGTCCTTATCTCCCTCGACTATCTCCCGCGCTGTGCGAGAGACGATCCCCCCCGAAGAGCGGAACGTTTCTTCGATTACGCGTTTTTATCGCCGCCTCTATGGAACCGTTTCATTACCGCGGCGCGGACGTATTCAGATGCTTCTTTCATCGTTAATTTTTGCACTCGCGGCACAAGTAGGCGGTGCCAAAGGTTATCCTGTTCAGCCCGATGCATTCTCTACCTCCGCCACTCTGAACGACTTACATTCCTGCTGGAGTCCGATTAAAGACGTTCTTTGAGAATTTTCGCTGGTGCGCCAAACGCGCGTTACGGCGTGAAACCGCCGCTAATTTCCCAGTTGTCACGTTTGAATCTCCGTTGAACGCACGTTCCGCGATTTGTGGACAATAAATCAACGCCAGACGCAAGATCAGCACCCGTGCCATTCAAAACTAATGACACCGATTATTGGTTTTTATGACGCCGCGCGAAAAAAGAAAGGGAAGGAAAAGTGTCGCGTGCTTTCATTTAAGCAAACGAATAATATAATTATAACGTTATTGATTAAATCGCGATTCACGAACTTGAAAAGCGTTTTATTGCGCGGAAACTCTCTCCTACGATCTCCTGTCGACGCAGATCATTAATGTGAGATTCGATCTTATGCGCTCGATGTGCTTACCGTCACTCTGCCTTAATTAAGTGTATCAATAGAAGCACTAATGATCTCTATCAATGTAAATGCAATTGAATAGAGTTATAAAGACCGAGTTTGTTCGCAATTAGGAAGATAACAGAATATTTATAATATTTACAACGTTAATTAAGCTCTTGTAAACTCTTAAAGGTAATTAAAACCTCGTTTATCCCTATTCTGACTAACGCGAGTGCGTTCCACGTTTGGATTTCATACTTTGTAAGAGATCTTGCTTTCCCATATAAAGAAAAACCGCGATCGTTTATCTTAATGAATTACTATTCAATCTCACGCATGTTTCTCTCGTCAAAGCGCTCGTTTCTAATTATTAATATGTTAAATACCTTTTGGAGACCAACGGCATGTTTTGTAATTAAAATTGGACGGTGATACTGGCAGTTATGAAAGAACGCTTACCTGTAACAGACAGAAAGACATTCTCATTAGATTAAAAGAGCATAAATTATTTTCGTATGTTTCGTAATAATATTTTTTACGAAGAAGTTAATTAAGAGAATGTAAAGTATATTAATAGAAAGAATAAATGTAAATATACATTAATATTAATTATTAATAAATAAATTTAATTATTTAAAACATTTATAATTTTATAGTAAAATAAAAAAAATAATAAAATGAAATAAAATTTAATATAAAAAATACAGTTAAATATTAAAATCTATTTAAAGTGTATGTTTAATTATTTAACTGTGTAGTTAATAATTACATAGTTAAATAACTCCAAGTGATATTTTTCCTAAAGAACAAAGTATGCAGATTACAGCAGAGAAAGAAGAAAATCGTATATGGATTCTAGTACAAATTTTCTCCGCATGACTAAGAAAATAATTAAACTCCGAAATGTCGATGCCATATGTCGCTGCCAAGCCAAGAATGTTCCGGCATTGCATCCTCAATGTTCGTTTGATCATTCGCGATTCTCGAATCGAAGCATTGCACAAAGAATTCCATCGAAAGAATGTTATTCTCGGAGTGTTTGACAATCCCGCCATACGTCACTCGTCATTGTATTAGGAAACGTAATCCTCCTCCAACGTGCCTTCCTCTTTCTTTTTCAAACGCGACTTTTTATTTTACAATCGTGCTCTGGATCGTTGAAGGAACAATTACCGCAAGACGTGTCGATATCGACAGTACGATAGACATTTCCCTCACGTTTTCAGCGTGACGTTTGTTTTATCCGTAGCACAATCATCCGCAACAATCGCGCAGACATCTCGGTTAATCGGGGACAATAATAGCTCCATCGAAGTAGAGGAATTAAAACGGGTTGCCGCGTGCCCCGAGTAAATCAGTTTCCTTACCTTCTCGACCGCACGCCGACCCAAGCTCGCCATCAGTTTTACGAGCCGCGATCGTATCGTCGCATTACTTAACATACTCGAATGTTAATTCGATGATTTCGAAGCACGTTCTCCCGCGGCAGCTGCCGCTTTATCGCTCCCCGCTGACGCATTACCCTTCTCTTTCTCTAACGACAAGCCGACTTAATCCCTGCCCCATTAATTATGCGAAACGAATTATGATTTATTACAGCGCGGACGAATTTTTCTCTTCTCATTCTTTTAGAAAGTTCCGGAGAAAAAGCTGCTCGGATTATGTGGATCAGATATCGTTTTTCTTCTAAATTGGCACATACGGGGCAATGTTACAGGAACAAAACGCTAACGAGCGTTTCGAGAAAAATGGAGTTTCAATAATCATACATTCGCGTGCTGCGTACGGCATGCGCTACGGGGGAGACGATTAACGAAATAAGATTGTAATACATAACTCGGTGGAAGGTACGTGTATACTGTTCTCGCGTGTAATAACCGACCACGGCGTACATAAACACCAAGCTGCGGCTTCGCCACAGCTGCGAGCCGCCGGTGTCGCGTCGCTCGTACGTCGGCGCGGTGATTAAAAATGCATACGCACTCTGCATGCAGATCACCGCGGGTCGTTGCGATACCGAATAACGACGGCGCGTCCCCAGGAACGGAGAGCCCCCGGCGCGATTAATGCCGATTAAAAAGGTAAAACGCACCGCCTCCGATCATTACGCTCTCCGGTGGAAAGAGCCCGACGGCGCTAGCAATTCCGCGCGCTCCAAAGTAAGGTAGCTGCCTTTTCATTTCCCCCTACCCCCTTGCCAGTTCCCTGCACTCTCTCTCTCTCATCTTGCGAGAGCATCTCTTCGTCGCCTCCCCCTCCCGCGGATCTCGAACCCGGAGCTGCCGTCGCGGGCCCTCCGGGGGCAAGTAATTACTTCTAGTCCGGCGCTGAGCTTCGCCGGCGGTTCGATAGCCAAACTTATAATTTAATGGTTAATTATATAAGGGGTCCCCCGCGATTCGGCGGAGCCACTGGGCGGACACGATGACGTGCAGGAATGCCTATTGCCGCCTGCCTCCTCCCGAACGCACATGCAGGACTCGTTTTCCGAGCTTCCCGTTCCTTCATCCTCGGACGTGATCTCGCCCGAGATTCATGCGTTCACGACCGAATTTAATACGGATTAAAAAGGGCTCGTATCGATTACAGTGTGGACTCGTAGGCAAGATAACCTTTCAGACCTTTGTTTCTCCTGAATTTCATTTTTTCACGTGAAAAAATCCTCTTTTACGGTTTTGATCAAATAAAATGATAAGTAAAATTATAGACCACACGCTGAGAAACTGAATTTTTGGAAGCGTAACGAAAGAACGAAGTGCGAATTGAACGATGACTCATACCGATCTCACTTATTCCTTTGCCACGATCAATATTCGAGCACGATTTAAAAACGTAGTAGTTCTGCCCCGATTAGTTTCTTTGCTTGACTCATTTGCTTTATTCGTCTTACTGAATTTGACTGGAAATCTATAATAGCCTAGAATTTAAAATAAATTTGAAATGCGTTCTTTGGTACAAAAGTACTCCAGTTGAATGAACTTTGAAGTAATTTCCAATAAAATTAATTAAACTTGCGTATAATTTACATTAGCATTGATATTAAGGCAAATTCAGTAAGAGACATAAACTTATACATTAATTAACATATGAAAATAAAAACAATATTATCAATTTTGCAACAGGGTATTTTAAAATGCATATGCACTTAAAAATTGTTATTGCATAATAAGTGCATTTTTAATCACTGAAGGCCAATAATCGATCAGTCTCGTTATTTTTAATAAACCACTGCTTAGTATGTAAGGTTGTTCGCTCATTCGTTATAAATATTGATAAGCACGTGGATGCTGCTTTGAATATCTATCGCGCACGAACCCAAGAGGTATTCGTGTGTATCGTTTAACACGAAATGCTCCACAGGCCAACATGTGCCGTAACATTTTTATAATTTCTGCATTAACATGAACGTAAGCGCGCGCGATCATTTATACTGGAAATATTAATAATTTCTTGCGCAACTGCCTTTCACGGCGACTAATCGATTACAATAAAGAAAAACAATAAATAAAATATTCATATCACACACTCATATTATGCAAGCAGCTGCGTAACAAGGGCTAAATAGATTGTAAAGATATTACGAAAATTTGAATTATTATAATACCAAGTATTGCAGTTAAGCAAATAAAGCTCCGGAGCACTGATTTTATGTGTCTGTTCTGTATAAACGTTTCTAAAAGATACATAAATGTACAGTAAACAATTTTTAACATTTTTGCATGTCCCAGAAAGTCCACTCTAAATTTTAAGTTAAAATAACTCTTATTCATCGTGTTACTTATTGACAAATTAAAAATATTAAATTTAGAGAGAAGTTTAGACCGTTAATGTATAAATATAAATTGAACTGAAAAGCCTTCTACGGTCATAGCTGGATCTTATTGCTTTATATTTAAAAATATTAAGTAATTGACACAATACTTTACATTTATTTTTACTCATAAGAAATGTTAATAGAACATTTTCGTTCGTAACATTTAACTCATAGGAAATGTTAATAGAACATTTTCGTTCGTCACATTTAACTCATAGGAAATGTTAATAGAACAATTTTTATTCGTAATCATGTTAAATTAACATTTAACTCATAGGAAATGATAATAGAACAATTTTCGTTCGTAATCATGTTAAATTAACTTTGAGACATGTTGATTATTTAAAATAATTGTGTTAAAAGTACTCAAAATAATATTCCATTTCTAAGAGACATACACAAAGTGTTAATTTATAAAGTTGACATGAATGTAACACATGAAAATGTTATAAAAATAATAATATATCAGTGGTATGTTAATTTTACATTGAAGTAGTAATCAAAACGTGGTAACACAAGAAAATTTTAACATATGGACCCATATGTACGCACAATTTTTTATTGTGTGTAAGCTAGATAATAATAGTGCGGTTATCGATCGAAATGATTTTTTCTTAAATACTTTTTCTCAGAAATATATATATATATATATATATATAAATCTCATTTCTCGATATAATATCCCGATTCTATTTAGATCGCGCGCGGCTCCCTGTGCAGGAAGTGGATCGCGTCCGGGTGAATAGATTACTCGATATCCGAGAAGTAACTGTATTCGCAGTTATAGACAAACGACGAGGATGACGACGAGGACGGCGATGCCGAAGGGGCGCGGCGCTATCAGACCAGGAAAAATCGCGCGGAATTACGTAATAGGCATCCGTGTGGATTAAAATCGCGGCGGGTGATGCCAGCGTAAAAGGTGTCCCGCAGAATCGAGCCAGATATAGCGCGCGGCGAAGCCGGCGAGTGAGTCGTTCCGCGTCCTCGCACACCAGGTGTGTCCTTCGTATCTCGGTCCACGCAGCAGCCCGGAGCGACCGATGATCGTCAAGCGGACTTCTTTCTCGATATCCGCGTCCTCCTGTCGAAGACCCGAGGTACGTATTCTCATCACTCTCGTCTCGCTCGAGACTTCCTCTCTTTCTCCCTTTCTGACACGCCACGCGGAAGTCCCGTTCCAATGGATAGCATGACGAGCGCCGCAGCGCGATATATCGTAAAGTGGTTATTGCAAAACTCGCTGTACTTGTAAACAGAGCGCAATTATCTGTTATCTCGTACTGCAAATGAGAACAGACAGAAGCTAATAAGGCTAGTTACGTCCGGAGATAGAGCTAATTGGTCCACGGCTTTAAGTCGAAGTGATCATTAAAGGACGTTAATTAACGTTTAAGCTAGTAAAATAAATCCGGAATAGAATTATTATTTTTGTTTCCGGATATGTTTCTACGCTTTCAACACGATACTATCGACACGAGGGTGAGGTATCATTCTGAATTGTAGTTTGGGAAAGTAGCAGAAGACGGACGAGGGAGAGCAAAGTCTAATAACCGCATCCTTGGGAACTGGAATTCAGCCAAGTGTAATCATCGCCATTGTCGCGGTAATGACAGTGAATTTACAATAGAAAGTGAATCACACTGGCGCTACCCTTACGACATGAAAATCATCGGTATACTGCGCAACATTTTGAACGAGACCACGTTTTTTTTTTCGACGAAACCACGTATCTGCAATTTCGTAACTCGAGAAACAAGGAGCTGCCTGTTAATCACTCAATTAGAAGAGTTAAAAGACTGGCGCGCAAGAGAAGTATGTGATTTAATATCACGCCGCAACAGAAGTGCACGATTCAAGTGAGAATTGTGAGATGGTATCGCAGACGGCAATTTTATCTGGCAATTAATTAATACGCTTTTCTCTACAGCACTCACGCCGACTGTCGCGACTGTCACATACAATTTATGAAACCGCAACAGCTTTTCCCAAAGCCTCCGCTAAGTGTCGAGATCTTATCACATTACAGTCCACACAGATGCAAAAAGAATTTTTATTGTGAAATGAAATAATAACACTAATAGAGAATGAGTTTAAAATGTCGTTTTCACTTTCCGCACAGACAATTCGATCTGTTATTCACATCACGGTAAATGGAATTTAATATGTTTTTTTTTCTTCTGAATATTGACATAAATAATTTATGCTGTCTGTAGATGAATATGTATTTCATCGAATTCAACGGAAACGTTCAATTTATTTTTGCGAGAGATGTATCGTTCTTTTTTGGCATCGTGCACTCACGTCTCGATACTTGCAACCAGTGACAAGCGCCGGGTGTTGTTTCTGTTTATGAATAATGCATTCGTGATTGGCACTGCTGATAGCGAACTCGTGTATATAATTACGATCGATGCGGGTGCCGTGATAATTGCGAGGAACGCGCCGAGAAAGATTCTGCGAGTCGAGGTTGAACGTTCCGACGTCCTCGCCGATCTTCGTCGATCTTAAAGAGAACGAAAGTATAACACCTACTGCTTGCAAGAGAGAAAGGACTCTAATCTTCATAAAGCATTAACACTAAATGCTGGTTGCTGCCTGCTGGTAATATCCCGCTGTAATGGTGCTATCTTTGTCACAAAAGAGGAAGAGAAACATAAATGTACCATAAACTTTATCCTGACTTCATTATTTGATAGAAAATACACTACTTTTAAATTTGTACTAAGAAAATAATTAATTCTTTTATGTTTTAATTTAAATTTATATTTTAGCTTACATTTAACATTTTTATAATATAAATTAGGAATTAGAAATATAATTATTAATTGTTAAAGAGATTATTAAAGAGTAAAATTTATTTTTCAAAAGCGGAATAATCTATAGCAATGATATTAAAAGCGTCTGCGGACCGTCGACCCGAATTTAACAACCAATCAACAGAGCAAGCAAGTATTTGTTTTCCGAATTATGCAAGCGTGTCATTATTTTTTATTTCGACATCGTAAACGATACTCTCCGAAGTCATTACGCGTACTCTCGATCGAACTCATGGATCCAACGCGACCGATCATAAAAAAAAAAAAATAATGAAAGAAGAAACGCTGCAGGGCTTATCCGAATCAATCGAGGGGCCGTTAAATGGGAAGCCGAAATGCCCTAATTGTCGATACAGGGACCTCCTATTGGCCATGCGGTACATATAATTACAAGGGAATGACTCGGCGCGACTGGAGGAACTCTCTAGTTTCTTATCGCCCTCGAATTGGCTCGACAGCTGGAGTCATTTAATCTCGTGACGACGTTGGGAAGCTTCGTGACCCGTATTTCAATAGCTATCCAAATCATTTAGGGAATTGCACCTCTTTTCAAAATATCATTACAAGAATCATAGCGCACTTATCTGTGCAAGAGAACGAATTTCTTTAAATTTAAATATGGCGCCTTTAATATGCACTGAGAGAAATATTTGGTGAGATAGATCAAATGCTTAATTAAATAACGATCAAATGAATTTTATAGTTAGAATTACTAAATATATAGTTGTTTTGACCAAATAATCTGTAGCCTTAATCAAACAACTTATAATCAAATGATTCGTTAAACGTAACTAAGTTTTTGGTATCAATAACTGTAAAATTTATTTAATCACTATTTAACTAAACGTTTGATTAATATTTCTCTCAGTGTGTAATTTGTTCATTTATAAATAAATAGTTAAAAATCTGAAAATTTAATTAGATCGAATACAAACGTTTACACTGTCAATATATTGTTAATCGTCGTCGTCAGTGAGTATACAGAAAACATTGTCTCGGTCATGCAAACAACAAAAAGACCAATGTGGCGTATTGTGCATTTCTATCGATCCTGGTCTCGACGCTGGATCCGGCATGGAGAGGTCGGTTAAAGGCGTATACCAAAGCCACGTGGCGTGCGCGCTTCTGTGATTGCAGAGTTCGGGCCGTCATTACCTGACCTTACCGTGACCTTTTGGCGAGGGGCCTGCAGGGTCCACGCCAGGTACACACGTACCTGCGAGACCGTGTAATACGGCGAAGATACTGGAACGCACGTTCTAGATTGCGGAAAGCTCAGATCGGCAGGAGATTAGATCCTCGAATAATGTATTCGAATGGAGTTGTGCTATAATTGATAATTTGTGAATCGGAGCGAAAGTTAAAATGAGAGAACAGCAAAATCAAAGATTAAAGAGAGAATACAAAGATCGAAATGATTTTATACTTTTTTAATATATTTATAAATATAAATTGCAATCAAAATTTACATTTGCGCAAAGCACATTTTTTTATTGTTAATTTTCAAACGTAGATCCGATCGTGAGCGAAGTTAACGAGAAGTATATCTTAAAACAAAAATTCTCATCGAATTATCTATATATCGAAGAAAGTGTGCGAGTGCGCGATCACGTATAGTAGCAAACGCCGGTAAACCCCGTGGGGGTCCGTAAGGCCACGCCGGGACCTCTCTCGTACGAGCTCGTGCACGGTGAAAAATTAATTTCGTGACCTCGTTCAGGAAGAAGCTGGGGAGGAGGAGCGGAGTCGGGGCGGCGCGGGGCGGCGGATGAAGAGGAGTAAAGAGAGTCATGAGCTCCCACAGGGGCTGACCCCGCGACCCTATCAGCCGGGCTCCTCCACGGTATTGTTTATAGCGCTGAACCGTGCCCCAACTATACGGGGCCGCGCCATTGTTTCGCCGAGGACCCCATTGTCTCCGTACCACTCTCTTACGTCTCGGCTCTCGATCGCTACGCCGCGCCGCTACCGCGCCGTAATTTACGAAGATATAAAGTCGGGGCCTAATTATTGCCGCGTAATTGCTCAATTCGGAGCGGACGCGGCGTCAATAAGAAGACGGCACCTGCGAGGAGAAATCCGCCGGATCGTAAAGGGAAAACGAGGGAGGGGGCGGGGGCGGGGAGCACATGCAATGCAGTCTTGCGGGGGTTGTCAGCAGAAAAATTTAACTCCCGTCCATCGTTCGTACACGTTTCCAAATAAGAACGATGAGATTGAAGTATTGATGCACTCCTGAGCGCGATTTAATTTCACCAGCCGCAATAATTAAGGTGGAATAAGTCGTTAAAAATTAAGACGCGCCATGGGATAAATTACACGCCTCTGCTGGAGTAATGAGCTTCGAGAACGAGCGATAAACGCGCGCACTCATCTGCCAGCCTCTCGAATTCGCGACTTTCGAAGCTGCAGGATTTCATTCCGCAAAATTTAATCTCGCGACTATAAATAATTAGTCTGTTCTTGCACGGTATACTAAAATTCATTTTTTTTTTAACCAATGCCCATGTATGTACATCCTTCAACATTCACACACTGAAAAAAAAAAAGATTGGTTATAACTACCAAATGTATAGTGAAATAGTATCAATTAAATATTTGGTCAATGTAACCAAAAATAATTTTACTTTTTTAAATATTTAGTAACTTATACCAGATTTGATAATACTTACTAAACATTTAGTAAAATAAAATTATACTTACTAAACATTTAGTAAAATAAAATTATTCTTGGTTATATTGACAAAATATTTAATTGATACTATTTCACTATATATTTGGTAGTTATAACCAGACTTTTTTTTCAGTGCAGCATCAAAACTGTAAGAAGTAATCCGGTCATCAAATTCTAGTCACCAAATTTTTAAACAACTATTAAAATCATAATTATTAAAATTATGATTTATAGAATATTAATTTTTTTCATATTACTTTTCTTTTTTTTTAACTTGCGAAAATGTTCTCCTCGCTTTCTCTAAATGCAAAGGTAAACCGGATTACTTCTTACAGTTTTGATGCTGCACTGAAAAAAAAGTCTGGTTATAAATGGTGAATGCATGAAACACCGTCTTTTCGCTGAGAGGTATTGACCAGGTTAGAGAAGCCCGTGACCGTCGTCGGTCTCTAATGACAATGCAGATGGATTAGAGTAATAATAATGGCCAGTCCATTGGCCACGGAGCACGATTCACGGTTATGAATGCATCCGTGCGTAAATCTCGACGACAAAACCTTCCTTTCGTCACGCCGTAACTCTTCGACTATGATTCGTTTGCGTCGCAAAGTTTTCCTTCGTTCTTTCAAACGAATCTTGAAAAAAGAAAACAAAATTCTTTCGAAGATGAATTTTTAATAAATTTTTTCAAGACTTGACGTATGCACATATTTGATTAAATTTGTTAAAAATTAAAAATTTATATGTAATACATGTGATTATTTTGAAAACATATGTTCAGCCAAATCAGAGTCATATAATCAGTTGAATTGTTAATTGTTTCTCAAAATTATTTTGTTACAAATTTATAAATGTACATACATTCCTTTTACACTATATGCTGATAAATGATGGTGAAGTTGATTTCTTCTGCAGTAGAATTTAATCCATTTCATTCACTATAAAATAACAGCTATTTAGTTTCAGCAACTTTCATGATGTATATGATAAATATCGTTCTTAGAATGGATATTATGTTCCTCCGCGATATTGCCGATTTCAATTCCAAATCCGTTCGGCGCGGAATTCCGCGGAATTACGTCGCGCGCGATATCGCGTGGAGCTATTAACCCCAGTAGGAGTGAACGCGGTCGCGGCAGAAATTGCGCTTTTAGCTTAATTGCGGTGAAAGTTCAGCGTGCGCACCGGCCTAGCGTCCTCGAGAGAGGAGGCAGACCGAGGCCACGTGTACGTTTCCGCGCTCTCGCGGGGAGGTTGCGGGTTCGCGACTCGTCGGGCCGCTTAATTGCGATCGCTATGGTTTCGCATTTTCACCGCGGCTACGGACGATAATTGTGCGGAGTAAAGCTGGCCCGAGTCGTGAGCGCAATGCGAGACAGAAGTACTATTCGTCGAGACCGCTGTGCACGATGACGTTGACGCTTCATGCACAGTTATGAAAGGGTAAACATGTAAAGAGACACGCAGTAAACAGACTGTTGTAAAATAGATTCCTCTCTAATTACATCTCTTACTACTTGAAAAGAAGAAAAAAAAACAACGATATTGATATAAAACGCGGCAACTGGATTAACAGGAGATTGGCACGAGGGTACCGCTAAGCGGGAGAGATATACTCTATGTTTAAGATCATTGCATACGACACATCCTCCATCACTCCAGTTCCATCCGCGCGTAGCTATTTTTCACTCGCTCTGTATCCGCGATATCTAACTTCATAGTCCAATAAACTTGCTTTTTCTCGCTCGTAAACGGCAACGACAGCGGGAGGGAGTATCGTAATAAAGCACTCACGATTTTCCCGCGTTCCATCCTTAATTGAACCTCGCGTTAGATCGAAGATAAGTTTCGACTTTAACGTGACCATCCTTCACATCAGAAATAACGCAAACCACAAATGAGCGGTTGTCGCGTGTTCGCGCCGCGTAACCGATCCCGACGTTAATCGCCACTCATTTTCTCTTATCTCATGCAGCACTGCGTTTCTTATTGCCCATTAAGATCAATCATTGCTTTTACGAGAACGATTCGCTCCGTTGATACACAACGATTAGCTTTTCGTGGCGCCACATCAACTATACTTGAAATATCAAACTCCCATGTGTTATCGTACTAGTTTTATATAACAATGTTGTACGCTTTTCTTCAATAAAAGAAGTCAAAGTTAGAATAATATAATTTTTCAATCGAGGGCGTGAATCGGTGGCGTGAACATCTCATTGCTGCTCCCGATCTCGCTCGGAATCTCATCGGCCAGGATTTCAGCGGAATTAAGACGCGTTTTATGTAGAAGTGGCAAAGGTCCTTGAAGCCACCTGACGTGGCCGGAGCCGACGAGGGTCCTACTTTCAGCGTATCTCGGCACGACGCGACGGCGCGGCGTTAACGTTCCTGGATACCAGAGTACCGACGCGCTGAAATCCAACGGTAATCCCCCGGGGGCCGTGTTCCAGGAAAGGTGAAACCGGGAGGATTGCACGAGGGAGAGGATGGTCGATCTGTGTGTGGACGCACGCGCCGGGGGCAACCAGAGGCTCGCGCTCTGTAATCACTTCTGCCTCTCTCTCGTTCTGTCCCCCTTCGCATCCTCCGGATCTCCATCGCGTCCGTACGAGACGTACACGTGTGCTCGCGCGCGCGAGGAAGAGGATGAGGAGGGATTTCTGGCTCAACGTGCACGCACATGATCGCTCGTCGAAGTGCATACTAATTCCGCACGCAGGGGGGATGGGGTTACATTATGTAGGTGTGTCTACGAACACGCACGCGCGACTACGAAAGTGGCTATACGAGAAGCGGACGCAATGCTGAAGAGAGGGAATCGACCCCGCACGCCACACGCTTTTGCGCGTCCTCCTCTTCTGCTCCACACAAGGCACACATCTGCGTAATTGTCCCCGCCGGCAGCATCCGACCGATCCTGGTCCGAGACGGACGCGATCTTATCCTACAGTACGGCTCAAAAGTACTCGAGCGATGCCGCGAATTCTTAGCGAAGGTCCAAGAGGTTCGCCTTTCCACGTACGCCTCGCGTCCAACGCGACACGCGGCCGTTTAATTTTTGAATCGAGCAATTTCGCTCGAAGAGTCACACGAACGAAAACGCACCGTCCGAGATGTCGGACGGACGAGATTTTGGGCAGCGAGATAACTCGCCTCGGTGAGTACGAAGGGGTTAAACACGAACGGTAAATCTTCTGTCCGACGATCGCCCTTGGCCGCGCGTATCCCCTCTGTTAAATCATTTCATTATCTTCGCGAACGATGATGCTAGGCTCCTTCCTGCTGAGAGATGAGCGAAATAAGGGGGGGGGGGCGACCGGTTCTCAGGCCTTCCTAAAATACGCGCAACCATATCCTAGACGTTCTTTCCGAGCCTCAAGACTGACCCAGGATCGTCGGTCTTCTTTCGCTCACACCGTCATCGTCGCTCTTATCTACGGCGAAAGTAGCTATTTCCAAAAGTAAATCACACGGCTGCTCTTGCCTTCCGAGAGGTCCAGACACGAAACGCTCCGAGGAATTATTCAAATTTTGCTTTGCCAACCAGAGATTAAAATCAGTAGAGTGAATCAAGGCAACGGCGACGACAAGATAAATGCGACATTGCGATACTTTTTAGTAACTTGACAATTGGGATTTTTCTTAAGTATTTTACGACAATCGTCGAGTTTCAGTTGTTGCCGTTCATCTATAGCGAGATTCTAATTGATCGCCGATCGTCCGACAAACACTGAGAGAAATCGTTTGGTAGTATAGTGATCAAATGAATTTTATAGTTCCTAACAAAAACTTTGTTACATTTAACAAAAAAACCAAACACTTTTTGTAATTTGTTGTATGAAAATAATTATTTGGTTAAGACTACAATTTGTTTGGTCAAAACAATATATTTAGTTAACTATCGTTATAAAATTCATTTGATCACTAATCAACCAAACTTTGGTTGATTTTACAAAACATTTTTCTCTTCAGTGAAGAAGACTACGTTTTTCGTACGTTTGTTTTTGGATAATAATAAATGTGCAACGGAATCCGCGCAATGGCAGACACGACAATGGGACGAGCGTAGATCAAAGTAGAAACAAAGCGGTAGAAACCTATCGACTGACTGCGGTTCCATCGTCGGTCTGGTTACGTCTCTCTGGGAAAGTCTGTAACTCGCGCGGGCCCCGAGACGTCTCGCGCGAGCGATAAATCTTCGGCACACTCGGAGGCGGGGACTCCATCCATTCGGTCCGAGGCTTGGCTCGTCCCGGTCGCTTATGACAATGTGTACTACCAGCGGTGAACACCGGTTGTACGCGGTGCAGCGCGATCGTGCATAAAAGCGATCGTGAATAAGAGGGATTGAAACAAAACACCTCGATGTGCTACACGATGTTGCGCATACGATTATCGCATTGTGCAATGGCAAGACAGAGAAAAGTAATTCCGTAATTATAGGTGCAGTTGTCCTTTACGTAATCCAGCTGATAAATAATATTTAACGGACAAAAATGTTTATATCTCCTTCGCATGTTGATTCCCTTCCTTGTCTTCGAGCGTTATTAACTTCATTATTTGACGGTTATGCAATTAGTAAAATCCCATACACACGCGCGAGTGATATGATTGATTCCCGTCGTGAAGCAACGCGGTCTCGAACGGTCGCGTCTAACTCTCCGGCCCGGTACAATCGTGCGATTCAAAACCCTGTACGTCAGACGGAGATTAATAATCCGGTTAAGATTGCGATAGAGAGGAATACTTAAACACGATGTCGCGTTCCATCAAAAACACTCTTTACGAAACAATCGCGTATACATCAGCGACTAGCAGACAGAAATGTTCGGGGAACGGAATATACGAATACTTAAATAACTATTGCCTCTAAATCATTCGTTCATTTATCGAAATGAGAAATCAAGAGGATGCTCGTTTGTGTCAGTGCGACGCGCGCTAATGTCACGACGCTAATGTCAGTGCGACGAAAGACGGAGGTGGGTGAGGAACGATAAAAGAGAACGTGATAATTTAACACGTTCTCTTTTATCGTCCCTCACCCACCTCCATCGACACGTTGCCGCGCGTCGCAGTAGTGACCTCAGACTCGCGTCGTCCCACGATCTCGGGAAAATTCTCGGAAGAAAATTGCATATGGAAAAAAAGACGTTGAATCGAGGATAACGCGAGTTAATTGTGTAGGCCATTGCCAGGCGTGACATTACGCTCGCAATCTCTCACGAGGCGTGTACCGAGAGGTGAGATAAAAGCGCATAGAGCGGCGGGATAGCGTCGAGGCTTTCATGCCCCCCGTCCAAGTACCTTATCACCTTCGATCTTGCGGTTAGAAAGATACAGTTGTAATTTACAAGCGACTACTCACTATCGCGCAACGCACTCGCGTTGCTCGGAGCTGTTACGAGAAAATTGTTTCCAGACGCTTCGGGCCTGCCCCGAGGAGACTTCTGCGAGACGAAGAAATTTAATTATGCATGCACGTGTTGGAGAACCGCAAATGATTATTAATCGACGCAGACAATCGATATATGTACATTGTATACAGTGATAGTATCTCCTTGAAATTACATGGGAATCTCTACCTCTCAAGATTCGTAATAGTTTAATATTCAAAGTACTTTTTTTTTAAGAAATTAAGATTATTTCATAAAGAAATATATTCATCTCATTTCTAATATTTTATGATATATTAAAACCAGCAACTGATAAAGCTTTTTATGAGACCAAACACTTCCTACTCACAAAATGTAGTCTATAAAAAATAAAGATACTTATATATACACGTACTTTATGCATGCAGCTATTGTTATATTTCATGTATTCCTGTAATATAACTGGCAATTGCTTGCGTAATCATAACGCAACGTCGATAAGATCTGCCTCTTAATCTCTAATACAATCTAGCGATTTCCCAACGGCGGGGAGATTGCGTCCTCCAGGGTTATAATCATCAAGGAGGGTTCTTCGAACCCGGCCTAGCTCGCAGGTACCGTTCGTCAGGGTCAATACGGCGAGGAGAACCGGAACGGTAACGCCGGACTAGGTGACGTTATTAATTGGTTAATGGGAAGAAAAGAGCGGCGGGTCGACAAGGTGGAGAAGGAAGGTAGGGGGACGATCGGTACACGAGGTTGAACGAGATGGAGGAACAACAACAGCGGCGCCCCGGCGTTGACCGTTGGCGTGGTCGAGCTGAAAGGAGCGGTACCTGGTGGATTAATTATCATTACCCTAGTGCAAGGAATGAGATCGTGCGTACCCCACCTAACGTTACCTTCGCCGTGACTGGCTACCGCGCCCGTATCACGACCCACTTCCGATCTCCTGGATATAACGACAGGCCGGGTAAGCGAAGGAGAACGTCGAAGATGATGAACGATAATATTTCGAACTTTAACCGTAGGAAAATTATACCAACATGCATTCGCGCAACTTTGAAAATTCTCAAGTGTACCAAATGGGACATTTTTTAAGCTGCTTAACATATTTACATTTCTTTAATTTCTTTTAATGATACCCTAACAGAGTATTTACATATGCGCGAAAGGATTAATTATCCATGAGATTGAAACATTAGCATTTACAAATAATATCTCTTTTGATTGAATAATAGCCCCTTCCTTTTTGTACGATAAATCCGTACTGCAGAAAAAGATGCGTTATGTAACGAACTTGTCTGTAAAAGCCATAAAAATTTCTCTGCCATTATCAAACCGAAGAGAAAAAGTATCGGGAATAGTGGATTCCGAAGAACGTGACAAGAAGCGGCGCTCTCATTAGACGTGTCTTACGTTGTATCGTTTTCATCAAACCGACGGCTTCCTCGTTCGCCGTATATCCTGCATTACCATGAAAGGGGGTAAAAGCCGCGGATGACGATCACGGGACGATTAGCCGGGACACTATTTACCCGCGCGCTGGCTGTTCCCGTAGCAGAGTGTGGGTATACATACGCCGTGATGTCTTCTCGTCAGTCTCTCGCTCATCGGACTTGCCTCGTGTCGTTGCACTAGACCGAGTTAGGCTTAGGAGCGCCTATCCCGCGTACCGACACGCTTCTCTCCTTCACTACCTGAACGGCTAACGATGCCCATTAGAGCACGAGGACGCCGAGTCTTCCTGACTAATCGCAACGCGACTCCATACCTCATGCAGATCGGCTATTCGTCTTACGGTATCCTCCAGTTTGTCAGCCGAATCGATAATACGATAAAGATACCAGCTGTCTATGATGTCCGAGCTCGGGGAGCCGCACGTAGATGCGAGGGGGGATGAGAAACGACGGCGGGGAAGACGTGAATGCGTCGCGAGATGCGTTCCGATGCGACAGAGAGAACGGACGTGCTGGTACGTACCAGAGGCGCGGGTAAGACGAGCACTTTAAAGGATCCTTTAAAGGAAGCGCCCGGTCGTTCGCTGGTGAACGTCGCAAGGATCAGTTGACTAGAATCGATTGGCTAACGAAACGACAGAAAGACGTGACCGAGAAAATGTCCAGTTCCTACTTCTTCTTTTTCTTCTTTTTGACGCAATTTTCTTAGTGTAAAGAAACTTTCGCAAGATTATTGAGTCGGTTTAGTAATCGAGGTCAATGAAGTTAATGATGTATGTCACTGCGGATTGCCTCGTCGCGTCGTCACCTTAAAAGCGAGATTCGACCATGTAACGAGAGTGTCGTAAGTGCACGCTAACGGGGAAAGGTGAGAGCAGCCCGTGAAGCTTCGCTCGCGCGGCACTTCCTTGACGATGATCGACGTGGATCGAGCGAGACGAACCACGGGCCACGTGGTGCGGATGATCCCGCGGGCGACATGGGTCTCGTGTTCCCGTAGGAGGAAGAGGATCGCCTCACGAGTTTCCTCGACAGAGAATCGCGCGATGGGTGATGCAAGCGCCGGCAACCTAGATCTGTCACCCGGACGATTACGAGGGAGAATCACGTGTAGAGAAAGCGGGAGGAAGAGAATAGAGAACCGGCCATTCATCAGGCTGTAACTTGAAGAGAAGCGTATCGAGAGAAGGAAAGAGAACGCGCGCGGCAAGAACGTCGTCGATGATTAGAGCAAGATGAGCGAGAGAGAGAGAGAGAGAGAGAGGAGACGGCCGTGACGACCACGTCGCCGATGTTTCGTGATTCCAGACCTCATCATCGCGCAATCATCTTCTCAAAGCGGCCCGCGCGCTACCGCGTTTCGTAATCAGCCTTAAACGATAACAAGATACGTGGCGAACGAGGCAAAGCGAATCCGCTTCGGGGAAATGCGGTACGAACTTACGCGCGTAACACGTGCTCGCCGCACACGCTCCGTCCGCAAGGTAGGCAGGGCAGGGTGGAATCTCATGAAGTCGAGAGATCGCGCTACCGTATAACGCGAGAACGTCCGTTATTCGATTTGCCCTGCGTGGCATCTGAATCTTTACCATCCTTTCTATATGAACGAGCATGGGATACCTATGCCAGTGTGAATTAAAAGACAATAGAAGAAACTACAGAGATTTCTTTCAAAATTATCTTTTCTTCGCAGGAGCTTGTACCTCTGCCAATGAAATAAGAGAAAAAGTATAAACTGTATCTTTTTTCAAAAGTGATCATATATAATCAGCGCGTTAAAGTATTCCGCGTAGAAAATAATCGCGGAGACTCGCGGAGAGAACTTTTCCTTTGTGAAAATGCGGATGAGCGTGCCTACGATCGTGCGTGTCTGTGACTAAATGTCTGATATAAGGAACGACAGGTAGAAATTTAATAAAGCCGATCTCCGATAGCGCGCATCCGTGCATCACTGTGCAATGCAAGGACATGACATTTACAGACCGACGCGATGCCATTTTATGTGCTTATTCGTGCAATGCGACGTGGAAAAAAACCTCGCGCGACTTACTTCCTGGTTCGAAGGCAAACAGAAGTGCCGAAGGCTTCTACGTTCTCTATAAATTAGGGAGACTATTACGTGATGGTAGTCTTTTTAAAATTTGAATCATTATTTTTTCAATAATAAGAAAACATGTAAATTGAAAATACATAATCAAGGATCTGCCTTATTCGATAATTCATAGCTGGATTTTAATGTGCTGATATTTCTTGTGCGATTTTATATACACTTTCAAGTTCATTAAAATTGCGCGTCAAATAAATTTTCGGTCTTGAAAGACAGCTCCAAGTCAAACGAGAATAATGATATCATAATATTATTTTTTCTCTCATTCATTAATATTCCACAGCCGACATTTCACGTTTGCCTCATTCTCCCTTTTTCTTTTCACCGATCGTAATGTCAACTAAGAGACAGCTCGTGCAGCATGAAATTCAGCATGAGCATTAATTTCGTTTACTACTCAATTAATTATGCTCACACTAGTGGTATGTATAAGCGAACATGTATAAATATAAATTGGTAATTCTCGTTACGTCGCTCGTGACACGTGAATGCAAAAGGTCGACCGAGTTCAACGATATTCGGAGCAAGAATTATGGTGTTCGTGCATAAAATCGTGGCAGCGGGAGAGAACCTGTTGCCGCGCTTCTAAGATCATGAGAAGACGATAAGGCCGAAAGCAGAGGTGGAATCTCGCCCGCGGCGTAATTAAGCATTGACCTATAACGAGCTGTAATTAGTCATAGCTCTAACGAGCTATACAGGAATCAATCGACAGAGTTGGGGATATCGCGCCGAGACGTTAGAGTTGCCGTGTTCTTTAATCGAAGAAAACCGACACATAAAGATACGATCATATACATTTATTGTAAAACCTATGGTATCGCGCGCTCTGTAATTTCGAAGCGATATTATGACATTCTGAGACTTGAATCCATATTAATGACGAACATCCGGAAGTGAAAGGCACGGCAACAACTTAACATCTGCCAGTCAATGTTCATTAATTTCGAACTGCTATCAAAAATGCTTACTGTGATACAACGATCGTGTTTGTTTCATCATCAGACAATGTTGCGAGAACTTAAAATGATTGGCCCAACTAAAGTTATCGCCAGTGTATCCAGCTTTTAACATTATTATCGACAAGCACTCAACGAGGACAACGTAGGAAAGTCGGCACTTTCCTAGCGAACAACTTAACCGCTGACATGCATCATTATCCCTAATTCAATCACTGACATTGTTCATGCGAGCGTGCGCTAACGAGAGCGGTAGCCGGAAGAGATATAACCGGGACGTTCGTCGTGGAAGAGCAACGAGAGTTATAGCATGGCGAGAATGGAACGCGGCTAAAACGGAACCAATAAAATGTTGATTGCAGCTCGACTGCGGAGAACGACTGATCGTCGATACACCCTGCTTTGTGCGCACACACTGTCTTTCCGTCGCGTTGCTCGCAACCGCCTGGAAATTACAATGTCCACGCGTAACAGCGTGTACGATGCGGGCAGCACTTAACTAGCCAAGAATATGTGGTAACCCGACATCCGACGTCAGATGGGTTCGATGGCCGCAGCGTAGAAAACGCGAGTGACCGCAAGCTCGGATCGGTAACGATGCGCGAAAAGCGGGGGAAAGAGTAGAGCCGAAGGAAAGAATAGGATATACGCGACCATACGTTGTCGCTAGATCGTGCGAAGCGATTAAGGAAATGTATTACTCCGGTGCACCGATATCACTCGGATTGCGTAACAACTTGTAACGCTACGAAAAGTGCGATCATATATCATTCCATTTCTTACGAGTAGAACGTCTATTTTTTTCTTTGAACTCGACGGTCTGATAGATGCTTGTGGTACGATCGCGATTTTTGTTGTTCTCTCAGATTGATTGGCTCGATCTGAGGAAAAAAAAATTAAAACTGACTGTAAGTATTTGTAAACGCGCCGCTCTCAATCGCCGCTGATTACGTGCACTAATTACATGTTTAATGAACACGTCTCGGCACATTTCTGTATAAATGATAGAACACGAGAGACTCGGGCCGGTTCACGGTTATCGGCGTACGCGCTTTTAAACGCACGGTAGCGATCTGTCAGTCGGAGAAAGACAGCGTTAAGACCAAGCGTAAGAATGTACTGTGTCTTTCCGAGTCAACGTACGCCGCGGCGCACCGTGTGTCTATACGTACACAGGATGTGGGAGAAAGCGTGCGCACGTGGCCCTCGGGTTAATTAACGTTCTTGGCGATTAGGTAGGCGCTGGCCACGTGGTCGACCATTAAATCGATCGACGAATCGTAGTGATTCCATGAAAATCCCCGGGCAGTTTGCCCGCGATAAGAGGCCACTTTCTAAATATGATTCGCGTGCACCGTAGCGAATTCGGAATTATGTATCCGCCCGGAGATACGGAGATATACTAGTAATTGCCGAATAATTGCAAATACTAATCGCCGAAAGCCGCGCGTATATGAATTCGTGAAACTTCCGTATGCAATATTAGAATTGATTTCATCTTGTTTTCAGTTCTCACTGGAGTTATAAAAAGTTACATTAGGATTAGTGATAAAAATTATGTACAAAAAAATTATTTACTAAATTTTTAATTATACAATTTTTATATTTTTATAATAATTATTTTTAGAGTGTAATTAATTCATGCTGGTAAGACTAAAAACAAAATATACATGAGAGATTTCAATCTAAAAATATCAATCTAAACCGAAAACGATTTCATCTTGTTTTCAGTTCTCACTGGAGTTATAAAAAGTTACATTAAGATTAGTGATAAAAAGTATGTACAAAAAAATTATTTGCTAAATTTTTAATTATACAATTTTTATATTTTTATAATTATTATTTTTAAAGCGTAATTATAATAATTCATACCGGTAAGACTAAAAACAAAATATACACGAGAGATTTCAATCTAAAAATCAATCTAAACCGAAAACTGTTCGCCTTTGTTCATGGCACATTAAGTTTTATAATATTCAAACCGGATACAATTCGTTGCAAATCGAATTCGGGTCGTCGAAACGATTCATCGATATCGCGAAGTCAAAGTTCGTCGCTATAATTACATCGAAGTACCCGGAACGATACACGTGAGTAAGCAGGTCGCATTAACGTCAGTCGACACGCTTTTCATCATTAATTTCGTAAATAGTGTAAATTCTCGCGTACAACTGCGCACGGGGCTATCATTATGGACGTTTAAACGCAAGTCTACAATCAACGCGTAAAGGCAATTCGCCGCCGCGGTATTGCTATCTAAAACCAACAGTTGCCGGTTGTATGGTGAATGTACTCAATAAACTTAATTAATTCATTAAATCGCCTTTTATCATTAAATTATATGTTGCTGTTTGAAAAAAGCAGGTTAACGATTACGTACATCCAGAGAAGAGATTGCGATTATACTAAATGATCAGCGAGAGAATTATCTTTTAATATTTATATTTCAGTTAATTCATTTAATTTAATATACTTTCGACGTAATCTTCATTTTTGTAACGTACATAGTAAAAAATTTGGACTTTCTGTATGTCCCAGAAAGTCCACTCTAAATTTTAAGTTAAAATAACTCTTATTCATCGTGTTACTTATTGACAAATTAAAAATGTTAAGTAATTAACACAATACTTTACATTTATTTTTACTCATAAAAAATGTTAATAGAACATTTTCGTTCGTAACATTTAACTCATAGGAAATGTTAATAGAACATTTTCGTTCGTCAGTTACTAATCAAGTTAAATTAACTTTGAGACATGTTGATCATTTGAAATGATCGTGTTAAAAATACTCAAAATAATATTCCATTTCTAAGAGACATACACAAAGTGTTAATTTATAAATTTGACATAAATATAACACATGAAAATGTTATAAAAATAATAACATATCGGTGGTATGTTAATTTTACATTGAAGTAGTAATCAAAACGTGATAACACAAGAAAATTTTAACATATGGACGCACAATTTCTTACTGTGTAGTTATACAAATTTGTGATATCAAAGTTGCAGAGGCCTATGATAGACAGCGAACCAAATACAGGACTCACGGGCCGACAGACAGCAAGCTTGGGGCAGACTGTACAGGAAGTATCTAATCGATCCGCGCAACAATACAGTAATTTTTAACGATCTCTAATTTCATCGATCATCCATCATAGAAACATCATACAATCCTTTCCCAAACATATCCGACGTGTAGGTCGGGGCAAACCCTTCGTGCGAAACGAGCGTGGCCGACGGAATCACGGGTTGATCGACATAGGAGGAAGCGCTTCGACTTTAAGCCGCAGGAATCTAGAACGAGAACGACCTGCATCATTCGACGCGCACGTCCGTAATCGACGCGATACGCGGCGGGTATTAGCGCCTATTAATGATTAATTGATCGGTGCCAGGAGGCCCCGCATCACGTGTGTGCGACGGTGCTACACGCTAGTCCCGACCATTGCAGCGAGAACGGCGGGTCGACCCGGGTCAGATCATGCTTTGCGCCGAATCGTTAGAAAGTCTGCGCTCCGGGTCTCGCTGCGCCGCGCCGCACCGTTTCTGCGTAGCACGGCTCCGGGTTAAGACGAGATATCCATCCATCGGCTCGATGGCTCGCTCGTCCCGATCGAATATTACGAAGTGCAGCTCGCTCAGAGCGCGCCCGCGTTGTTAGCGCGAGAGAGCGATGAAAAGGGGATTCGCCGTAGCCAGGACAGAAAAACTCTTGCGCAATATCTCGGATCTCAGAAGGGACCGCGCCGCGCGATATCTTCAAAGACGAGCGCGAACGTACGAGCGTGACTCTAAACGACGAGATTCTAAATTTTCCTCCTGTCAATAAGCGACTCGCGGCGATACGCGATTTATCATGATTTATCGGGCACTATTTATCCGTGATGAGAGAAACGTGATAATTCTTAAATCGGTCGGGAAACGAAAAATGTACGACTCAACGCGACGCGGCGAACGGCTAACGGCTTCGCCAAGTTTCACGATGTTGGACTCGAACGAGTTGTCGATTGAGGATAAATAGGAAAGGCAAATAGACGTTCAAAAGTGTCCTCGGTCAATCCCCATCGTCGGTTGGAATCGATCCGGGGGGCGCTCGGTTAGAGCGTAATCGGATGCTCGTTCCTGAAACGCGAGCGATGGAGGAACTCGTATGAGGACAAGCATGCGTGGGCCGCGAGGACGCATTATCCTTGGTGCGCGCTGCATCGCGGAAGATGTACGGATCACATTCGTGACTTTTTAACGATATAGAACGGAGGGATTCTACGATGGGTGCGCTTGCGTGTGTGTTACGGTTGCTTTAACCCCCTCACCCTGAATCCTTCGATTCCTCTTTTGTATCGCACGACGTATTGCCCATTACCACGAGTTACATACTCATCGTCTTCTCGCAATCGACGACTCGCACAGTAAAATATAAAATGTTAATTTTAACATTTTTTGCATGTCCCAGAAAGTCCACTCTAAATTTTAAGTTAAACTAACTCTTATTTATCGTGTTACTTATTGACAAATTAAAAATGTTAAGTAATTGACACAATACTTTACATTTAAAATTGGAGATATACGACCGTTAATGTAATACATACAATTGAAATAAGAACGCCTTGTACGGTCAAGCTGGATCTTAGTGCTTATTATAAATTTTACTTGTGTGATTTACTTATGTACAAGGCGTTCTTATTTCAATTGTATGTATTACATTAACGGTCGTATATCTCCAATTTTAA